>JAOXJP010189015.1:0-12294 GCA_025762735.1 Platanus orientalis | reverse complement strand
TCAAGATGAAACAAATATGAAGTAAATAGTTGATATATTTTTAAGGGTTTTAGTTATTAGGTTATTTATGATTGTTGAATTAGTTTTAAATTCAACAATTTATTCTTTATATTCTATATATTGTTCTATTTTTAGGAAACGAATATTAACCAAAACGGAATAATATATATCCATATTCTAACCATTTATAATGGATATTTTTATAAACAGACCAGATAAGCTTATTTCGGATAGGACACAGACCAGAACATGGTAATTTTTCGGATAACTTGCAGCCTTACTGTAAACACAATGTGGCAGCCTATGGTTTGCATAACACAGCAGCAACACGGGCCAATGGGCAAAGAACATCCCCGGTCTCAAATTTGCTTAGATTTACCGTGGGCAAGGGAAAATATATAATTCAAGGAGAACTCATTTTTGTCCCCAAAAGATACTTGTTTTTTTCGCTTCCTACGTATGTGTAGTCATTTAAATTTTCTTCTCCATCTTTCTCTGAAATTGAGATCCAACTTTAGATGTCGGTGAAAATCATGGTACAATTGTACTACACAAGGCGGATTCGCTTGGACAAATCGGACTTGAGTTCAATGAGTCTAGGTACTGCTCTTTCTATTCACCATTAATGGTGTAGGAAATGAATGGTTTATGGTGCCAAATTGTGGACTACTTCACTTGTAGCTCTGGAGAAGTGTACTATTTTTTAATTTAAAGTGAAGAAAGTATAAATTCTTGGTGTTTAATAAAAATAGGTGAATACTCCATTGTAATACACTGCTGTTAGTCACCTTTGGCCAACCACATCTAGATCATCTGTTTCAATCACCAGCTGGTCCATCTACATTTCTTTATTATAGAATCTTGTTTTGATATATAGTCAAACTAATTATTCATTTTCAAATATCAGTCCAATCACTTCAAGGAAACCCCCCCCCCATGGATTTGGTAGGACTGACTTATGGACATAAGGGGTCAACACATCAGCATCTAAAAGTGAAAAGCATTCAAAAAAGTGTAAATCACTTTTTTGGCACTGATGTATCAGCCCCTTATGTCAGTTCTACCTTAGGGTGACATAAGTCAGTCTTACCAAATCTAGCCTCAGGAAAAGCACATAAATATAATCCTTAAGGAATTGGTAGGCGGTCAGCATAAGGCAGGACTGACCAACACGTTAGTGCTTAAAAGTGAAATAATTGTTAGGGTTCTAAAAAAATCCCCTAATTTTTAGGTTTTGGCTATTCCAATGAGTGTCCTAGGGATTCAATGGTTTGGATGATGACAAGGTGGGCCACATATCACTCATTTACATCAATATATATATATATATATATATATATATATATATATATAGGTAAGCATTGTAGAGGGTGACTCACGCACCAATCGATCGTTATCTCTTGGATCATTGACCAAGTGATCTAAACCGTCACATAATCCAATTCAATTTTTTAATATAATTAACTTTTTTTTTCTTTATTTCTTATCATCTTCATTTTAATCCATCATCTGATTTTATTTATTTATTTCTTCCAATACCTTCTTTAGAATGGTGATGATAAGGCTCAAAATAAGGGTTTGGATTATGTGCAAACAAATCTTGGGAGAACCGTGAAAATGGCACCAGAGGGGCTGACACATCAGTAACGAAAAGTGATTTGCACTTTCTGGAGGGCACTTATCACTTTTTGGCGCTGATGTATCCACAACTTGATGCCGTTTTCACAGTTCTCACAAGATTCATTCTCACCTAATATTTAGTGTCAAAATAAACAACACAATCTTGAGGCACATGTATGATCCCAAATGCAAAACCCCACAAATCTCTATACCATCCATAACACCGTCAGGGATTAGGTACAACAACTTATAGAGTGGCTAAAGTTGGAATGACATCAGGGCTAACACATCAATGCCAAAAAGTGAAAAGCATCCCCCAAAAAAGTGTATATCACTTTTTCAGTGCTCATGTGTCAGCCCTGATGTCATTCCAACTTTAGCCACTCTCTAAGTTGTTGTACCTAATAATAATCCCGTCTCCCATGATACTACATCACAAAGGAAATGAGAAATAATAGCAAGCACAACCCTTAACTGTTCTCTGTGTCTGCTCTATATTATCACCAACTTGTTGCATGGTTAATTTTGGTTATTAGTTAAATGATCAAACCAATGATAATCATCTTGCCGGCCTTAATAAACTCATGTTTAACTATTTAATTATTCTTGTAACTATTGCAAAAGCTTGAATTGATCATTCACAAAATGATTGGTTGCGTGTTGCATCTTAAAGATGTACCAATGATTCAATAGTCAACAATATATCTCATAGCAAATCTTTTAGACAAACTAATAAAATAAGGAATAATGACGATTTGATGGTTAATCAGAATATACTAATAATGATGACAACTATCCTACAAGATCTCTTAAATAGAGAGGCTGGAATATGCTAGATCGCAATCCAAGGCTCGGCATACACTTTAGATCACAATCCTTTGCCCATGTATGATTTACAACTTGTATGACAAAAATGTTGATGTATTATGAATGATGGGGTTGTGCCAAGAGAAAGAAGGAACCATGAAAAAGGTAAATTTTGACCAAATTGTGAATGATCGCAATCCTTTTTTTCAATATTTTGGTGAATATCGTAAGAATATAATTTGACAAATTTATCTTGAATGATGAAACAAATTCTATTGTACACACTGTGATTTTCATGAATCAGGTTATGTCCTAACCAATAAATAGGGGTGGCAATGTTTGACACCATCCGTGAACCCAACACAAACTCAACGTGAAATAAATGGATTAGGGTTGACTGTAAACGTGTTTTGGTCAATCCACTAGGACACGATGAATAAATGGGTTAGGTTCAGGTTGATCCATATGATCGTATACCCTTAACTTGACACGACACAAATCTGACTCATCAACACAAATTACCACGTAACCTACAAACCCAACATGAAATAAATCGGAATGGATCCTCTCCTGTCGCTCATGACCTGTTAAGGTCCTGTCTAACAGGTGACACAACATGATTGGTGGGAAAAAGTGAATTACAATTTTTAAAAGATGATTTCACTTTTTCCTGCCAATCGTGTCATGCCACGTTAGACAGGATCTTAACATGTCATTAGGCGGCAAGAGAGAATCCTTTTCAGAAATAAGCAGGTTAGGGAGAGAGAATCCTTTTCAGAAATAAGCAGGTTAGGGTTGACTGTAAATATGTTTTGGGTTAAAGCAGGTCGATCCACTTTGCTACGATTAATAAATGGGTCAAATTCGGGTTGAGTCGTTTAATCATATATCCTTATCTCAACACAACATGAACCCAACCCACCAACACAAATTGCCACCCCTACTAGTAATAAATGATGCTCTTTGGTTGCCTATTCATGGCTATAGATATCATTGACGGCAAGCATCAGAACATCTCAAATCCTCTGCCACCTCAGAACCGCCCCCACATCCTTCATCACTAGCTTTGACATTTCCATAGCCAAATCCTCTGACACAAGAAAAAGTTTTTTGAAAAGTGGTTTGGCAAATATATCACCAGCTTATTGCTGTGAGATAACACATTTTGGGACCTTTGATCCAAGTGTGCCTTTTTCACAAACAATTTGATAATCTAACTTGATGTGCTTTGTTCTAGCATAAAAACAAAGTTAATGGACAAGTGCAATAATAATATTATAAAACCAAGTACAACGAGAAATCCTAGACCTGTACTTTTTTCCTTGGATAGAAAACGAAAATTTTATACAACATCTAAAGGAGGGCCCGAAAAAGATCCAATTACAAACGGCAGATAATCCTCCAGCCAACCGGGAGGATTACCAGACCAATTAGAGGCATTTGGGGCATACAAACCAAAGGTAGCCAGAGACGAGCCGAGCTACTACAAGATCTTCGGACCCAAGAGAAGGAAATTTCATGAAACTCCTCCACTACAAATCTTGAATAAAACATTTGACAGTCAAAGGACAGGAGTCAATATCACCTTTGAGATAGGAGATTTTATTAAGGCAATCTTCTTCAATAACAACCTGTTTAACCTTAACTTCAGGGCTTTTAACGTACTTAACTAAGCAGCCATATATTAGGTCAGCTCACTAGAATCAGCCACATCCGGTTCTGGACAGAACCATCAAAAGATTCATCAATTTCCTTTAGCAACCTACAAGAATCAAACAAAACTTTAGAGATATTAAAGCTTCACTTGTCAAAAACTTGATCATCTCAGCGTTTCTAAATCATCCAACATAAAATGGCAATATGACAAGTTTAGTCCTTCCAAGATTAGAGGGAGTTTTCAAGTTAAACCAATCCATGAACCAATGAACAAAAGATATGTCATTGTTTACATTCATTCTTAGAGATAAATGAGATGCAAACAAAATTTTAGCAAAAACTTCACAAGCTTGCAATGAGGGCACATGGGATTTAGATCAATCTTCTCTTTTAATAGATTAATCTTAGTAGGCAAAGACTCCTTACAAACTCTCCACAAGAAATGTTTTATCTCTCAATTTATTCCACTGAGGCCTATGAGAGGTGGAATAGAAGTCATTAGTCAAAACAGAAGAATTAGCTTAATGATAAGCTGATTTCACTGAAATCTTTCCCCCTTTATCAAATGCCAAATTAATTCATCCGGGTAGTTAGCAATCCCAATAGGAATTTTCTTGATAGAATCTAACTTACCACTAGAAATGTAATTTCTGATAGGATCTAAGTTCCATTTTATAGATTTGGGATTAAT
Source organism: Platanus orientalis (assembly GCA_025762735.1). Lineage (NCBI taxonomy): Eukaryota > Viridiplantae > Streptophyta > Magnoliopsida > Proteales > Platanaceae > Platanus > Platanus orientalis. The sequence goes on along the minus strand of JAOXJP010189015.1, from coordinate 7,520 downwards.
TAAATCAGATCTCTTTGGATGTGAGCAGAATTTGTGGGAATAAAGAATCTAAATTTTTGACCCGTAGGATCCATTGATCCTTCCAAATATTCATATTATCATCTGATCCTACATGTCATCAAATTCCTTTCTTAAGTAAATCTTTCCTGGCTTGAATGCTTTTCTATGCCGATGATCAGTTGAATGCTTCTCAGCATTGAAAAGTAATAAGCACCCACAAAAAAGTGTAAGTCACTTTTCGGCACTGATGTGTCAGCCCCCTGATGTCATTCTAATACATCAGGAAAAGCAGATTTCTGTACCTAATCCCAGCGCGAGTGAGTGAGTCCACTGTTTTTAAAATTACAGGCTTGGCTTATTCTCTGTTCATAATGAATTTTTGTCTCTCTAAGTTGGGCTGAGATTTTAAAACTTGAACTCTGTTCTTTTTCACTATGTTTGGCATACAATGTTAGTATCAGTTACCTTCTAGTTCGTAGAGTTGTATTTTTCTAGAATATAAGATACATGTCATGTTGAAATTGTATATTTATTTCAACGCATGAATATTCTTATTCGTTAGTACATTCTTACTCTATTAAAGGAAGATATCATCATGATCAAATGGTTGTTCAACTGTGATATGCAGGGGGCCTTAGGATGTTATTGACTGACCGGAGTAAACTTCTTATGGCTATTGGTGGAGTTACAGCATTAGCTGCTGGAGTTTATACAACTAGGTCAAGAAGCTGATCTTTTCCTTGCATCTTTTAATTCAATTTCATTTTATTGAGTAAAAAAAATTAGCAACTCCTGGCATTTATTGTAGCTATTATACATTAAAACTGTATGCTGGGACTCTATGTCCTTTGTAGGGGAAGGTTCACTTACAAGATAGTTTCTGCGTGAATCTGACACCATTATTGGTATTAAGGTAGCCATCTGAGGTGGGTCTCTTAGTACTATTGATAGTTCTTTCAAAGATCAATGTGATGATGCATGCCTGGCAATGACCAATGTTGTGACCTCTTATTATATCCTAAATGAAAAGCTGATTGTTCCCTCTCATTTTGATAAAGGTAAAGATAAAAAATAGATTGAAGACAAGACGACCAATTTCTTATATTTTGATTCATAGTTTTATACGAGTCATCAAAAAAATTCATATTTTTATAATTAAAACTTTCCATCTTTTCTTTGCACAAGCTATCCTTTTAATGGGGTACATACCACCAAATATGCTTCTTGTTTGTTTATTTTTATTTTTATTTGTTGGGTCTTTACAGGGAAGGTGCTAGAGTAATCTGGGGTTACATCAACCGGATATTGGGTCAACCTTCGTTGATTCGAGAATCATCAATTGCAAAATTTCCGTTGTCAGGGGTGTTTTCTCGTGGAGTTAATAAAGTTTTGAATTATAAAACTGCAGCCAGGGGAACACGGCCTTTGGATAGTAAAACTGGTTTCAAAGATGTTATTCTTCACCCTTCATTGCAAAGGAGGATAGAGCAACTTGCTCGAGCTACAGCGAACACCAAATCTCATCAGGCACCCTTTCGTAACATGCTTTTCTATGGGCCTCCTGGAACTGGTAAAACTATGGTTGCGAGGGAGATAGCTCGGAAATCGGTATAATCTTGATTCACAAATATATTTTGATCTGTTTTTTATTGCACCATGTGTTTAATTTACATTTCTGTGCACTAGACTCCATATAAGATATATGAAATGTAATAAGTGTAACTGCAGCATATAAATAGAGGCAGGTCTTCTTGTCTGATTGGACCAGTCAAATGGTTAGTCATCCCACCTGCATGTGTATTACCTCTGTGGGAAGTGTGAAGGGATTGGAAACAAATAAATGACAGAAAAGTAAGCAAACTATTTATTAACAATTTTTTTTTGCCAAGAGAAAAGCTTTCTTTCAATAAAGTGGACAAGATATCCCCCAAAAGTAAAGAGAATCCAACATCCAAAAGTGCTTAATTAATTACAAGTATCTTTAATTACCTCTCAAAAAAAGTATCTTTGATCATGTTGCTCCACTCCTTTTTAAAATCAACAAAAGAAGGCCCTCCAACTCTATACAATTCGAGGCCCAAAAACACCATCTATCTTTGTCTTCATTAAAAACTTTGGAAGAAGACTCTAATTCTCAAAGGTTCTATCGTTCCTTTCCAACCATCAAGGTTTAAAGTATTGATATTGTGTCCCATATTGCGGCTTGGGGATACCGATACGTCTCGCGTATTGCAGCTTATCGTGGGGAGATAGTGGAAGAAACCAGGAGACGATGAGAAATGGGGGAAACACTAACCAAGTGAAGGAATGAAAATTCAGGATTTGATAGAATAAATACTAATATACACTTATGAATCATTACACATAGAAAACAACCATCTATGGTAGTTGGGAGAACCATCATCCTCATGACATACGTTTCTCACCTATGAAATCTATGAAAACACTATGTAAGCCTTGGAATTTTTTAATGAAACTTCAGGAAATGTTATAATAAGCATCATTAAACACTTATAAACCATAATACTTCATTACACACTTGGGTATCAATAGTTGGGAATCGGTACCCTCATGGCACATGTTGTCGCGCATGTCATGAATTTTAAGTGTTAGAGGTTGAAAAATAACACTACACATTGCACAATAAATCTGCAAATCTACATTAATAAAACATAATCAATGATACAAATGTATAACTCAAACAATAATGCCATTCTCATTCATTGATAATGCATAGTATTACAAAAGTACAACTACAACAATGAAACTAGAGAAATATAATACAATAAGATAGAGAATAGTACCAGTTAAATAGAACATAGAGAAACATAAATAATACATTTCAAAATGTTCTATATGTTTGATGTAAATTTTTTTTATAATTTTTTTAACTTTTAATTAATTTTTTGTAAAAAATATAAAAAAATTTACAAAAATACAGAAAACATAGTAGAATCAAGAGAAACATACAAATATGTTTAATGTTCTAGTATGCTTCCTGTATTTTTTTTTCAAAATTTTTGGCAATTTTCAGAATTATTTATTTATTTAATTATTAAATAAATACAAAAAAATTATTTTTAAAAATATACCAAATTGACATATTATGTGCATAATGGGCTGTAGTATGTCATATAAAAAAAATAGACCAAACAATGCCCATTTGGTATGATTTTTTGAATTTTCTTTAATTTTTAAAAATTTTTCGAATAAAATAAATAAATAATGTTAATTTCCGAAAATTATTTTTAACTACATGAATATTTTGATCTATCACATATGCATGACATATAAAAACTCTTGGAGGATTGGAGAAAAAATAGGGAACTTACCGAAATTCTTGACGAAATTTGGGGTTTCGGCTTAGATCATTGAATCCGGCTCAAAGAGAGATTTTAGATTGAAATGGATTCAAGTGTAGTCCTAGATTTAGCTTTAACATTTTTTTCTTCACAAAAAGAGAAAAATTTATAGTGGTTTTTGCAACTTGCTATAAGGTCAGGAGATGGGAGATGTGAGACCTTGCTTTCTCGTCTCTGGGTTTTTTAAAGTCAAAATGCATTGAAATTTCCCACATACTGCGCGATACATACCGTGATACATGGTAATTATCGGGGAGATTTCGATAACCGGGGGGGGGGGTATCGTATCCCCACCCCACGATACTGGTACGGATCATGTTATATGGCTTGTACCGCGTGATACTTAAAACCATGCCAACCATATAGACTAACACACTGAAGCATAATCAAATTCTACACCATTTGGCCCATTTTGGAAAATTTTAAAAGCTTCTGAGAAAGCACGCATTGCTTAAGGTTCTTAGGAAATATTCACAAACATCCGGCTTCTACAAGAACCATATTCCACACTTCACTGGCAAATTCACAATGAACCATTAACAATAATTCTAACTTTATTACTTGACTCAACTCAGTCCATTAAAGCCCTATCTTAACCACTTGGGATTGGCTACATGAAGCCCATTCCACCATTCCACATTCCACTCATGTCTTTAGTGACTACTTAACCCAGGTCATTTTTGGCCTTCCCCTTGTCCTCTTTAACTTCTTCAACTTGCATCATCTCAATTCTTCTCATTGGTACAATCACTATCTTCGTTGCACATGACCAAACTGTCTCAATCTACTTTTTCTCATAATGTCAACCATAAATGCTGCTTCTAAGTTCTTGTCATTGCATTATTTTTGGATTTTATCTTTTAAATTGATCCATCTTATCGTCCTTTTCTCAGTTATACTCATTCAATGCATGCTTTGTTTTTTGGTTGCCTAACATTCTACTCCATAAAGCATGGCTGGTCTTATAGTCTTATAAAATTTTCCTATTTTATGCTTTTTTTTTCTTCTTTCTATTGCACATCACCCCTAAAAACAACTCTCTACTTCATCTAGCCCACTCTAATTTTATGCCCAACATCTTCAATCTATCCTTCCTTGTGAATGATTGCCGAGATAATAAATTCACTATGGGATACCCTGTGGTTATTAATCTTGTTACTAAAATTGCACTTTATATATATATATATTCTGTTTTAGTTCTGTTCATCTTAACAACTTTTAATTCTAGAACATCCCCTTATTTGTTAAAACAATATCATCTGTGATGCGGACATTATAGTCAAGTTGGGATAAGGCTGTTTGTTGTTGGCTCCCACACATGGCCTTGGTGGGGTACATGCATGAGGACACATGACTCACGAGAAGATACATGGAAGAGTACCATTGCTACTCAATTGGAGCTCAAGTTGCTGATTGGAAGTCTTTTTATAGGGTCATTTTATGATTTATTTAGCTACTCAATTGGAGCTCAAGTTGCTGTTTATGCGGTCATTCTTGTTTTTGATTTTGGGTAGCTAAGTCAGGATTTTATTATGTTTGAATAAGGCTGGTCGTCAGCCACTACTAAGGTCATGATTTGGCTTAGTTTTGGGTTTTAGAAAGTGGGTTTTAGCAATCCCACAATTAGGAGTTTTATTAGTCTAGGTTTCTAAATATAGATTTTTTTTTTTCCCATTGTTATTTTGGTCTTTAAAAGGGGAACTTCTGTATTGTAATCGACATGAAAGAGTAATGAATAAAAATTTCTGGGTTTTGTGGCTCCTGCGAGTGGCAGCTTTTGTCTTCAAGTTTCTACCTAAACCTGGTCCTTGGACAGGGTTTCTCCAAGGTGTGGAGTAGGGTCTTCTCCATGACCAGGTATTCTTCTTTTCTCATCTTTCTTCCTCTTCTCTCTTCTCTCTTTCTACTTTTCTTCTTTTGTTTATTATTCTTTACTGTTTTCTGCAACCAGCCTTTAATTTAGCCATTAAACACCTTCAGTCACCCTCAAGGATTGATCTTGAGTGATTCTTGAGTACCTCAAACCTGTAACCTAATCAATCTTCTTGCTGATTTACCACAGCCTGCGGCAGCTATTCTCTCTCTTTCCCTGTACAGTTTCCTATCAAGAACTTCCAAGATTATTTAGGTTATACCCTGCTGCCACCCCTCTATGTCCTTTCAGTTTTCTGTCCGAGAAACCCAAATCCAATTCGTTCTAACCCTGCAGCATCTCCAACAAACTGTTTTCTGAAACTTTCTGACCATAGACCAATTTTTCTATCTGATTTCACCTTGTGGCAGCCTCGTCTTGAGGTTTCTTTGATTTTGCTGATTTCTATTGTGAACCTGCACAGTGTTAATCTTACTGTGTGCTTGATTCAAATCTGAGAAAATTCTTTGGAATAGCCTGCAGCAGCCTGAGAGTACAATCCTTATCTAGTTAGGACTTCTATACTTACTGATTTTGTTGAAGCTCTTCAATTCTGGGTGTCCTATTTCTTGTGGCAGATCCTGTTCAGGGTTGTCCATCCAAATCTGTAACAGAAGCTCAGATTTATACTTATAGATCAGTATTTATTGAGTCCTAAATTCAGTTCTGTTTTGGACCTGATGTTTACCAGCAACTAAGAAGATTGCAGTCCCAGATTTCTGTCATGAATCCATTTAATATTAGCCTCTGTAAACCCTGTTTCAAATAACCTTTATCAGACCAAATATTCCCAGTTTTGGATCTCTTCTGTTTTGCGTTCACATAACCCATATCCAGCTCATATAATCTGCTGTGTTTGAACCTAAACTTGGACCTAACCATTCCACCTTCAGCTTTAAAATAGCTTGCTGTTCAGTCCCCTATTGTCTAGCCTTTTTTTTTCCACTCATATCATAACCCTTGACCCTTGACCCTTTCTAGTTCAGCCCTTCTTTCTCTTAAGTCTTGATTTGATCCCCTCTGGATTTATAATCCTTGATTAGTATACATTAGTCCATTTCTGTTGGGCCAGCAGGTTAATAGCCTTTCGTGGGCTTGTTCTGCATCAATCTGCAAACAAGATATGTCATGGGACCTCCTCCTATATATGTATAGTCAACTCATCTATAACTAATGCAAAGAGATTTGGGCTCAATGTTGATCGCTGGTGTAATTAAACCCAGTTGTTATCGTTTATTATACATATTCTTAACTAAGTCAATATATTTACCTATGACCCTTTTTTTTCTAAAAAAGTAAATCGCCTAACGATCTCTTTTGGTAACTCTATTATATACTTTCTCTAGTCATTAAAGACCATGTGAAGATCCTAATTCTATCTAAACTTTTCTATAGTTGCATGAGGGAATAACTTTAGTTATCTGTCTATTTGGAAAAAAATTCAGATTGATTTTTATTTTATTTTATTTTTATATTTTAGTCTCATGTCTTAGTCTTTGCCCAATGCTCTTTCCCAAAATTTTATTCTATGGTCATAAACTTGATCCCACAATAATTGGTGAACTCTGATTTTTTCTTTTGTTCTTGTAAATAGGCACCACAATGTTTTTCCTTTATTCATATAGCATTTTTTTAGTTCTAGTGATCTTATTGAACAACCTAGTTAACTAGGATAATTTATTGTTTCCGATGCATTTCCAAACCATAAATGGGCTACCATTGGGTCCAAATGCCTCCATTGCCTTCATATTTCACAGTGCCTCTTTAACTTCAGACACTCTTAACTCTACAAAAGTATCTAATGATTTTCTTTCTGATTGATGCTACTAATCCCTTCTAGACCAACATTTCCTATGTGATGCTCATTTAATAATTTTTTGGAAATAGCTCATCCACCTCTCTTTAATCTCTTCATTTTTCACTAAGACTCTTTGATCCTCACTCTTAATGGATCATGTGATCTAGGGTGACCGTGTTTCGTCTCCATCAATTTGTCAAATATGTGTACAACCGTCTCACTATCCTTAATGATAATGATAAATGCCATCATACTTTTAAATTATCGTTGCTTATTGCTTTCTTAGTTTTTTTTAGCACTTTCATTCCTTTCTTAGTTTTGCTTATCGTGGGATCAAGCTTATGAGCCATACAATGAAATTATGGGAGAGTGTGATTGAACATCGACTAAGACGTGAAACTAGAGTGTCTGACAATCAATTTGGATTTATGCCTGGGAGATCAACAAT
>JAOXJP010188993.1:0-12295 GCA_025762735.1 Platanus orientalis | reverse complement strand
GAATATGATCAACAAATACACAATGAGATAGCCACTCACTTGGTGAGACATTTAAGACTAGTTCATCAAATGGTAATGCAACAAACAAAAAATACCCATAAAACAACTTACGTGAGAAGAATTCAATGAAAGATTAAGATGTGGACTTTTGTTGGCATTGTGATGAGAAATGGCAAATGGGTCATTGTTGTAAACAAAAACAACAAAAAAACAATTATTTTTTATTGAGTCAATTGAAAAATTCTCTAATAAGATTGGTGTTGCGTTAGACAATTATGAGGACTAAGGATACTATTCATTGTTGGTCAACCTTGAGGAAAATGTTGATAATATGGGTAGGGAAATCATATGAATCTAAGAAATTCTAGGGTTTACATTTGAATAATTGATATTAGAGGTATTTAGTAGTTTAAGGAAAATATTGTTTATTAATAGGATTTGATTTGCTATTAAATATGATTTGATTAGGTTATAATAAGGATGAATATAATTAGGGTGAGAACTAATAAGAAAATTTGGTTAGTTATTGTTCTTAGAAATATATGCAAATGTCATATGGCTTTGAGAAGAAGAAAAACAATAAATCAAAATAGAGTATTAGCTCTTGGTGGAGGTCCCTCACCCTCGAAGTGGGTTTTTTCTCTTCTCTTTCTCATTTCGTTCATGCCTTAATGCTTGATAGAACCTGAGTTCTTATCACCATGCAACCATAATTATGAGTCTTGGTTCAATTCCACATTTTTTATATGGTTACTGTTTATATTTTATTAATAAAAAACAAGCATATAGCACATTCTATAGGGAATAAAGTAAAGAAAAAAAAATGAAAACAATTACACAAAATCTATCAAAGAGATGAAACGGAAAGCAGTCCCCTAATACACTGACGATTGACTTGATCACCATTTAACTAATCCATTGGTAGTCTCCTTTGTGACCTTGGTGTACGAGGATGAGATATTCAACTCATAGATCAGTTCCCTGATTTCATGAATGAGTTATGATAAATGCTAAACCACAGTTAGCACCATAATTTGGTCTATCAAGGACCTTATCATATTGATTTCTTGGGATTAGAAGAGTCAAAATGAAGATGGATCCCATTAGGGGATTCCAGCCAGTGCTACGATCATTCTTGTCAAGTTTACTAAAAACCCTGAGTGAATAATTAATTTTAGAGAAAATGCATTTTCCTAGATAAAACAAACTTTATCCAAATATGTACTAGTAAATAAAGCATTTTACCAAAAAAAAAAAAACATTATTAGGGATGGTTATAAACAATATCCAAACAACCCATAACATGAAAAATATTTTTGAAATATTCTTTCCATTGGTTTCTCCTAAATACCCTTGATTTAGAATTCTAGTTCCCCAAGTAAATCCCTCTTCTTATTTATAATTATGTCACAAATGACCAAACATACCCCAAACCACTTACCTTATCGATTTAAAGATGATGTAAGGGGGTAAAGGGGGCCATTTAGATAAAAATGAGCTAAATTTAGAAAATGATGCTCCCACTTGAGGAAATGAAGATTTGCTCGGATATAGAGAAAAGCTAAATTGAGAGGATTCTCTATTATCTTTAGTAGAAATCCTATTATCTTTAAAGAAATCGTCTTTAAAGTTAAAGAAATCTTCTCTAATTTTAAAGATTTCTCTACTAAAGTTAGAGGAGAAATATTCAAGCCAAGAACTTAAGAAGAAGAAGAAGAAGAAGAAGAAGAAGCAAAAATAGAAAGGAGCAAGGAGCAGGGATTAGAGCAAAGAGAGAGAATAACTTGCAATCCCCTCCATTTTGAGTACCTCTTTCCCAATTTACATTCCATATAATCACGATTAGATCATATAAAATTAGGATGATTGTTGAACTCTAGATTTTTTTGTCATAGGTTAGCACATGCATACTTGCATATTTGTTTGATTTTGTATGTTTTCCCATGTTTGCTCTAAAATCCAAGATAGGTTAATATGATTCACTTAATTCTTGATTGATTTTGAATTTTTGTTTAAAAAGGAGATCATACCAATGAATATTAATTTTCAATTATTGTTTAGATCTAGGGTTATTTCTTTGTAATCTTGCTTTAATCTTATAATTTTCATATTAATTCATGTAATCTTTTCATGTTGAGATGTTAACCTTGAAAATTCAATCTAGGGAATCACCCAAAACTTTTGGTCAAAAGAGATTTTAATTGAATCCATGGATTATCTCTTAAGAGATGCATGAAGGTGAAGAAATATGATGTGCAATTCATTGTATGATTGTGTAATTCATGGTGGATTTTAGAATGTGGGAATGGATGTGTGACTTTAAGCAATTAAATGTAAATTAAACTCATCCCAACAAATAAATATGAAAAGAGCATGGAGAGGATCAAATTGATGTAATTTTTGGATGTTCGACATGACTCGATTTGTCACCCTACTTTGGACTTAGTTTAAACCACCTATATGGCCAAATTTGAGCTTGGACCTAGAAATAGAAGTTGTAGCTAATTGATTCAGCGATCCAATACAAAAAATATCTACTTAATCCGATTTTTTTATGAAGAGTTATGAATGAAAAATTGAGGACTACACAAAATACCCGAGTCCAGGGGTGCGATCCTACCTACAATCACAGCCCCTTGGGACCTCTCAGGTGCAATCCTAAGTAGGACCACTGGCCCCCGTGGGCATCCTATATTGGACCATCCCCCCTAAGGCTTGTGGTCCTACATTAGACCTCTAACCCGAGAAACTCTTAGGTGTAGTCCTATGTAGGACCGTTAGCTGAGTCCTACCCAGCGGTCCTAGGTAGGACCACTAGCCACGGGCCAGCAGTCCAAGGTAGGACCATCCCCTCTTGAGACATGCGATTTGGGCCCGATGCTTTCAAAGTATTTTTTACAGTCCCCGATAATTGGTCCACGTGCGAAAAATTGTTCAATATTGCTCCCTAAAGTCCTAAGGCCATGATTTGTGAAATATGCAACATATCTGGGTGGTTTGTTAAAAACTAAGTGAAGTAAGGAAATTGGGATTTCGCAATGTATATACAACTAAAGACAACCAATAATAGTGAAGTTCCACTGATTGTTCAAAGGGATTTTCTCTTTCTTCTACGTAATAATGCATCTGTTGGATCAATAGAGTAAAACGGGACTTTAGACGTTCTATCATTCCACACACCCAAACCTCAGCTCATGACAACATAAAATAATAAAGTTCTATCCTTGGAGAGACTTAGGTATCGTTCAATGGCATCATGTAAGGAGTTCTAATCCCCTTTTTCAGGTTACTCAAGTGGCGTTTTCCTAAGACCACCTTAACACCCCAAAAAATGTAATTGAATATAAGTAAGAGTAATATTTGTCATTTACCATTTTTAGATAGAACAAAGTGGAGTTGGGACCTAATACAATGATATTATAAGTAAGGAGAGTAAAGATAAGTACCAACTTATCACATTCTAAAGTTGTCCCAGGTGCATTATTAAAGTAACTTTACAAGAAAACCTGTACCAATCCTTAGAAAATTTGAGTACAAACCATAATTCATTGAAAATATCGGGAGTCTACTTTCTAACGCCTCAAATGGTGCATAATTAAGAGTTTAATTGTAACAATTTTTTCTCACGAGGTGTCTGCGCTGAAAATTCAGAACACACCAGTCATGATGGGTAAAAAATCTCATGATCAGTCATAGCGTGCTCGGTCAGCGGCATGAGTCAGAGTCCTTAGGACTTTCTCAGAAGGAATTCCATAAAGATCATGACCAATCACAAATCTCATGATTAGTCATGGCATGATAGGTCACAAATCTCATGATCGGTCACAACGTGACAGGTCATGCAAGAGTTATGACTCAAAAATCTGAAAAATATGGAAATGATATGGTTTTCTTGTATTTGACCCTCACATATGTGGGATCTCATCTAGGAAGAGTTATAACCTCTCCATTACCTCGTTTTGGTCATTTAGACTCCTTAGAACAAAGAGAGAAAGAGTTAAAGAGATTCGAGGGTTTTGGGAGAAAAATGTGGGAGTTCTTCCCTAATTTGGTAAGTTTCACTCCTAACCATGGAAATCTTGTTAGAATAGATGATTTTCTATTTTGATATTCTTGGTTTACTTATTTAATGTTAAATTTATACCATTTTATAGATAAAGGAGGAAAAGGAAAGGAAGTGGTTGAAGATCTCAGAGATTGAACAAGAAGAAGACCAAGATTGTAAGTTTTCATACATGATGTGCTACATCTTTGCTTTCTTGTCCTTTTATTCATTGGTAATATTCATTATTGGATGAGGTGTTGGTTTTCCAATCCTTCAATTGTTTAATCTTTAAAGCTTGGTAAGTTTACTCCATCCAATCACTAGATCCATGGAGGATTAACGAGCTTCCATGTAGATTGTGCTATTTCATTTGTTTCTCTGCTCTTTCCTCCATTTTCAATTGTCATTTTGGATGAGATTTTAGTATCCATCATTGGATGCTTAGATTATGTAATCTTAGTAAATCCACTCACTCTATGGAATGATTCTTCTCCTTTTTCCATCAAATCCCTTGGTAGAAATATTTGGTTGCAAGAAATTTTGGATTTCATGTGTGTATTACTAGATTTACTAAAACTTGGACATTCTTATGTAAGATTTACTCATTTCCTTGTTCTACTACTACAGATTCATTGGAATCCTAAGTTTCTCTCTAGGATTGAAGGTAGGAAGGTTGCATCCTAGTGAAATTTGAAGGGAAAAAGTGATTTATACTCTATATGCTTGATTTATGCCTTGATTTCCCCATACTTGAGATCTCAACACATTATTATTGCTAGTTGATAGTCTCTTCTTAATTTGATTCTCTCTAGGCCTTGTTGCTTAATCTAAGTCATATGCTAGTTGGTCATTAATGCTATTATTATGCTTCTCACTTGATTACATCTATTCAGACTTGATTCAATGAGCTCCACATTAGTATCATTGCGTTTACATGTCTTACGTAAGACTCTTATCCTATTGTTGGTTTTGAAAAATTAAAATAATATTTTCAAGCATTCAATTTTGGTTTTGGTATGAGCCACTACTTTCTGTTTAGTTTTAAGCATGGGCTTCACATGGTCTCACATATGAGCTTTTACTACATGGACATCTCTTGCATTACACCTTTATATAGTATTATACTATATATATGGATTTTAAAGTACCATTTTGGATTTGAGGATTTGGCTTTGCACCCTTGTCCAGAAGAATTTTAACGGACTATATCCAATCATGGGAAATCCTTGTCCGAGGGAAGTATGGCAGACTAGACCCAATCATGGGAAACCCTTGTCTGAGGGAATTTTAGCGGACTAGACCCAATCATGGGAAACCCTTGTCTTAGAGAATTTTAGCGAACCATCCTTATCTAAGGAAATTTTAGCGAATCATCCTTGTTTGGACAAATTTTACTAGACCACTCTTGTTCGGGGAAATTTTAGTAGACCACCCTTAATACCCTGGGGGATTTTTTGTGGGCTATATCGGTCTTATGACCCTTTCAGGTACCCAATCACCATGTCACATCAATAGGTGAAGACGCCACTAGTGGCCCACCATTCCATATGAGATTTCAAATTTGTTGGAGATCCTATATGGGTTATATAATTTCAGATTTGTCAGAGGCCCTATGTGGGCTAATTCGTTTGATTTGATATAGTGTTTTAACAAGGTTTATTTCGAAGACCCTACATGGGTTGATTTGATTTGATCTAAGGTATGTTTTGTCAGAAACCCTTCATGGATTATGTAAATTTATGGGCTACAATGGGCTTCCTTGAGCATGTATATGGTTTTGATAACTATTAGCTAAGGCAACTTATTTGAGAGGTGATAAAGTTTACATATATATGACTACTTTGAAGTAAGCATTCGTATTACATGTTGCACTTTCCCTTATGAGCTACACCTTATCTATTTTAGCTATGGACTTCTGTTTGATTTGGTTTTAGTTTATCGGACACCTTTATCAAAGATTGATCATTATTATAGCTAGTTCGAGGCATACATGTTACACCTGTTCTGATTTATTATTAAGTTATACTCGTGCATATCTCAATTTACTCTATAGGAAATTTTACATGTTCTCTCATGGGCTTTATAGCTTACCCATGTTTTAAAAACCATTTCAAATAGAGCTCCGTAGTGCATCTCCTTTTGCAGGTTCGGTTTGAGAGTTGTCTCGCATGGACAAAAATACCGTCTCTTTTATTTGCTTTCTATTTAGTTTATTTTTAGCATATCTATGTACGAGGCAGGGATTTTAATGAGACATGGATTCTATTTGGTTGTCTAGTAGTTCTTAGTTGGATGAGATGGATTTTATGTTGGCCAGTTGGATGGCCTTTTGATGATACTGAGTTGACATTTGTGGATATATTTAGTTGGACAATTTAAGGGTAGTTATGTATATTCCACTGTGTAGTTTAACATGTATACCTTGAATATTTTTGTTGCACTTACATAAGATGGGTATTACTTAATGGTTTAGTTTCTACTGTGAATGTTATTGGTAATTCAGGATGTTGAGTTGGATATGAATAAATGAAAGCAGAACAATAAAAAAATATGATGCAACTTAAGACAATAAGTAAGAACCCCCAAAAGGTCAAACTCTGATATCCGCGTTGTCGCGTATGTTTCCATATTGATACTTTGATTCCACGTACGAATTTTGGGGTGTGACAGACTTGGTTCAAAGCAACTACGTTTGGGTTTTGTAAACACTTTATGTTTGGAGATGAGCTTATTTTTAGGAGATTCATTAGGAAAATGTTAAGTTAGCGGAATTGATGTTGAGGACTATTTAATCTGTGAAGTTAAAATGTTCTGTGCATGACATGGTCTTGATGGATACATGAATTTGACTATTGTTTCAATGCTTATAGGTGAGAATGCCACCAAAGAGGAACATAATGGCAAGTTCTGGCACTCCACCACCAGAAGATGATGGTTTGACTGGTGTTTGGGAGTCTATTTGGAGTTTAACCAATGTAGTCGAAGAGCATGTAGAAAGTAGAGTGCCGCCTAAGGACAATGTCGTTAGGCATGGAGATAGGACCGTGGAAAGGCTTTGGCGTATGGGACCTCCCAAATTCCATAGATACAGAGGCATGACTAATGTAAGTTGACAAGATTTTCAAGGTTATGCCGAGGACCAGAAGGTGAATCTAGCCACTTTTATTTTGAGAGGTAAATCAGAACATTGGTGGTGAGCTGCTAAGCACACTTTGGCTAGAGTCCTTGACTTGGGATATATTTCTAGACACTTTTCACACCAACCACTTCCCATAAACCATTAGGGATCAGAAAGAGGCCGATTTTATGGGTCTTGTGCAATGCAACATGTCAGTGCTCCAATACAAGACAAAGTTTATTGAGCTGTCTCAATATGCATTTCATTTCATTCTCAATGACGAAGAAAACACAAAGAGGTTTCAAAAGGGGTTTCCACTAGCCATTCACACTTGGATGACGACCTTGAGACTTAGATCCTTCACCGATATTGTAGAGATGGAAAAATTGGTGGAGCAGGACAGTGATGAATTATAGAGGCATAGGGAACATGACAAGAGATGGTTTCCTACTAGCAATTTTTGGAAGAGAAAAGCCACTAGCCATGATGGTTTCCAGAGGGTTACTAGGGGGAAGAGATGAAAAAGGTAGCCGAGGCATGCCCAAAATGTGGAAAGCCACACTTTGGACCATGCTTCATAGAGGTGGGTGCGTGCTTCAAATGTGGCCAAGTAGGCCACATGATTCATGACTTCCCTCTTTAGAAGAATGACTCCACTGCTCAGCCCACTAATGTGAGAGCATGGCCAATGACTTGAACAAAAGTTTATGCCATCACTGA
Source organism: Platanus orientalis (assembly GCA_025762735.1). NCBI lineage: Eukaryota > Viridiplantae > Streptophyta > Magnoliopsida > Proteales > Platanaceae > Platanus > Platanus orientalis. The sequence continues at coordinate 4,412 of JAOXJP010188993.1, read as the reverse complement.
GCAAGACGCCGAGGTGTCTAAGACTATGGTCACAAGTACTCTTTAACTTTTTTTTATTATATCACACACATACTGATTGATCCGGGTTCCTCACATTCTTTTATATCTTAAGATTTCATGAAGCATGTCACCACTACACCGGTACAACTAGACGAGGCATTGTATGTGTCTACATAATTGGTTACACGCATTTAGGTCTTGTGTGATTGCCATTGATGGGCCTAACTTTGACTATCGACATGATAATATTAGATATGAAGGACTTTGATGTCATTCTAGGGATGGACTGGTTGACGTCATATCATGCCACTGTGAACTGCTATACTAAGGAGGTGGTGTTTAGGATCTCTAACCAAACCGAGTTTGTATTCCAAGGAAAACATAAAGAGTTTATTCCCAAGTCTTATCTTTGCCGCTAGTAGCTTGCTTTGGAAGGGTTGGCAAGGGTATTTAGCTTATGTGGTGGATGAACCGAAGAAGGGAGTAGATGTTGAGTGTATTCCCATCGTGAGGGAGTTCATTTATGTATTCTCAGAAGATTTTCCCGGACTACCACCGGATCGGGAGATCGAGTTTGTTATTGATGTAGCACTTGGAACAGAGTAGATTTTGATTACTCCTTATTGCATGGTACTAGCAGAGTTAAAGGAGCAAAAGATACAATAACAAGAATTGTTGGACAAGGGGTTTACACGTCCAAGTGTATCACTATAGGGAGCTCCAGTCTTGTTCGTGAAAAAGAATGATGGGTCCATGAGGATATGTATCAACTATCAATAATTGAACAATATGACCATGAAGGATAGGTACCCGTTACCAAGGATTGATTATCTATTCGACAAACTTCAAGGTGCCACTATATTTTAAAGATAGATCTTCGATCAGGTCATCACTAACTCAAAATCAAGAAGGATATTTCAAAGAGTGTGTTCCGTACACATTATGGGCACTATGCAGTCTTGGTGATGTTGTTTGGCTTGACCAATGCCCCGCAACATTTATGGATTTGATGAATCAGGTATTCAGGCCGTATTTGGATCATTTTGTGATTGTTTTCATCGATGAGATTTTGGTTTATTCCAAGAGCCAAGTGGATCATGAAGAACACCTTAGAATTGTATTGTGTACATTGAAAAAGAAAAAATTGTATGCAAAATTCAACAAGTGTGAGTTTTGACTTGATCGAGTTACTTTCTTGGTGCAGGTTATATCCAATGATGGAATCCTTGTTGATACACAAAAGGTCGAGGTCATTGTTGATTGGCCAAGACCGATGAACATGAGTAAATTTGGCAATTTCTTGGGCCTTACGGGATATTATCGATGTTTTGTTGAGGGATTTTCCTGTATAGTTGTACCACTCACCAAATCAACCCAAAAGTATGGCAAATTCCAGTAAAGTGATGAGTGTAAGCGTAGCTTTCAAGAATTGAAATATATAGATTATGTCAGCTTCAATTCTCACACTACCATCAAGATCTGGTGGATTTGTGGTTTATAGCGATGCTTTACGGAAGGGTTTATGGTGCGTACTAATACAACATGGAAAAGTTATTACGTATGCATCTCGACAACTCAAGCCATATGAATATAACTATCCTACCCGTGATCTCAAGTTTGCAACAGTAGTGTTTATATGGTGAGACATGCGAGATCTACATTGATCACAAGAGTATGAAATACATCTTCTCATAGAAGGAGTTGAACTTGAGGCAATGAAGGTGGATGGAATTGATCAAAGATTATGATTGCACCATTCACTCATCCAAGCAAAGCAAATGTGGTAGCAGATATTTTAGCAGAAAATCTTTAGCAAGTTTTGCTTGTTTGACCACTGGAAGAGATCCGCTACTAAATGAGTTAAAGAAGATGAATGTCAAACTCATGGTACATGAGACCAACTATCTTCTTGCACAACTCAAGGTGAAACCCACATTGATAGGAAAGATTAAGGAAAGCCAATACCGATTTGTAACTGGTTAAGATCTCAGAAGAGGTTAAGAATGGGAATCGTGTTGACTTCAACATGGGAAAATTAGTATTTTATGTTTGGAAACTGTTTATGTGTTCCCAATAATGAGGAGATGAAGAGGCAAATCTTAGTTGGGACACATGGAGCTACTTATCCAGTCACTCTGGCAGCACCAAGATGTATAAACACCTTAAGGAGACTTATTGGTGGTGCAACATGAATAAAGAGGTAGCTAAATTTGTGGATCGGTGTTTGACTTGCCAGTAGATCAAGGCAGAACATCAGAAAACCGTTGGACCACTACAACCATTTGAAATACCAATTTGGAAATGAGATCATTTATCAATAGATTTCGTGGTTCGTTTGTTGAAGACCCAAAGGGGATTTGATGTTATTTAGGTGATTGTGGACAGACTGACCAAGACAGCTTCCTACTGATTCGTATTTCTTTCCCACTAGACAAGTTGACTTAACTCTATGTGAATGAGATCATAAGACTACATGGTATTCCAACAACCATTGTATATGACAGAGACCCGTGGTTCACCTTAAAGTTCTAGTTTTAAGTGTTTTTAAGGGTGAAACAATATTATAATAAGACCAATAATGCCATGGGTAGATTAGGAAGTCTATAATTTTTGGGTTTTATGTAATAAAGCTTGAAAGCCAATGTCAATTTAGGGATTTAGGGTAATCCTGTAACTTACTTTTAGCCCAAGTTTTCTAAGGCCAAAACTTAATTTTTTGGCTAGATTTTGGTACCTTTAAAAGGGTTATTTTACATTTCTAAAGAGACTAAGATTGCACAAATTCGAGGTGCTTTGGGAGAGTTATGACCAAATTACTAAAAGGGCATTAATGAGTAACAAGAATAGTGTTTTAGAAGTTTTAAATTTAGTAAGTGTTATAGTTAGAATATGATTTCTATTTTTTTTAATGTTCTAAAGCCTATATAAATGGTTGCACAAGATGTAATAGATTAGTTGCTAAATTTTGAATAAAGAATTGGTTTTGTGAAGCCCACGTGTAGTAGTGGTTATCCACTCCCCCCTATGGTGAAGTCGTGGGCTTTGTAGGTTTACCCCACTCTTTCTTCTTCTACTTTCTTATTCCTCCTCTCTAATCTCTTCTTCTTTTTCTTTTCTCTTTCATCTAATCTCATCTACTAGTCTTCTTCTTCCCTTTTATCATTATCTTGATTCTCTCTTCTTTCTTTCTTGATTTTTTGTTGGAATAACTTCCATTATAGAAAATCAAGATTACAAAATTTGTAGCAACATACGAAATCAATGCTAGTTCTTGAGTAGATTCTTCAACCAAATCGCAAGTTGCAATGGTCTGTAACTGTATTTTAACAGGTTTTTCTCTTTTCTTCTCCCTCTTAATATTTCACTGAATCCATTACTAATTTGTTAATAAAATCCTAAGCTTTTAGTTCTTAAATTAAAGCATATTCTTGATTTTAACATATTTTTTCTGTACCATTAATGTCAAAATCGACCCCTATTCTTCCCATTATCTCTAGTTTCTTTTTAGGGGTTTTCTCGCCCACTTGTCCACTTTCTAACCACACAAGGCTCATTAAATTTTCCTTGGATTTGGTCTATTTCTTAATCAATCTTTCTTGAACTATTTTCTAGTTTCTTGATTAAAGAACTCTGCATATCTAAAATTTTATAATTTCATATATCAAAACACATCAGAACCTTATGAAATTTTATATGGTAATCTATTATATGGTCATTTAATACCCTATAAATTTTCTGACACACGACTAAAGGTGTTATGGTAATTTCATGGCTTTACTCTAAAATTCTAGAATTACCCTTATTGGGTTCTTACTTCTATTCTTTTCTCAGTTCCCTCAATTCTTCTAAAATTACTTATCTTGATCCTTGATTTTCCTTTTCAAGTCTCCCCTAGCTTTCTTTTGAGTTTGAGGATATGTTATTCCTTGTAGCTTAAACGGATCACTTCCCAAGTGAGCAATAACCTCAGTGATTTCTTCATTGTTGCGATCGAATTCACGTAACACCTCCTCCGGTTGAATCTAGAGGGTTGGTTGGTAAAGGGAGCTATGCGAAGGGATGATTCGGAATGCCCAAGTGTGAGCGATGACTAATGAATGGGAGAGACCCTAGCTCATTAAGCAGTCCTTCCTTTCCTCCAGTAAGGCAGCCCTACCCTAGGTAATTAAGCTGTATTTCGTGCTTTCTAACATTAACCTCTTTGTTGAAATCCCTTCTTGATTCCTAAATCTGTAGTTGCTTCCACATATTATTGTTTGGGACATATCCTATATCAGAAAGTATTTGTGAGGAGTACTTTCTTGTAAGCCTTCTGGCTTTTGGTTCTTTGTTCTTTTAATGAATACTTTTCTTCTAATATATATATATATATATATATATATATATATAGAGAGAGAGAGAGAGAGAGAGAG
>JAOXJP010188982.1:0-12295 GCA_025762735.1 Platanus orientalis | reverse complement strand
GTGTTAGGCACCCCAAATACCCACATTTTTAGGGAGGCTTCTCCCATTCACACAAGTCTTAAGTTATGTCAAAGTCCAAGCTTTGTAGATTTTGAATTAGGTATTTATTGGATTTTTCTCATGTTTGACGCTTGATTTTACTTCCAACGCCTAATTTTAATTCAGGGTGAAAATCAAGCATTGGTTTCTTGGAAAATCTAGAGACTATCCTTTATATTAATCTATTCTAATTACAGGAAAACCCCTATTAAATTGGACCTTCAGAGGGATGGTAGACCCCTCTGAGATGTTTCTAGCTTAACTCTTTAGGGTTTAGGTCAACCCTAGAAAAAGGGGAAGAAAAGAGAAAAATTGTGTTTTCAGTGTTACAAGCTTTACACTTGTATTTCATCTCAACGCCTGAATTTCCAACACCTAAATTTAATTCAGGGTGAAAATCAGGCATTGGGAGCTGGTCAGATTAGCATTTCTATGTAGCCTTTTAAGATGATTTTGTGGGTCCCAATGTAGTGGGACCCATGGTTTGGGTTAAGGGAAGCTTCCTAGGGTTACATCGTGCAACCCTAGGGGGTATGGCTTAAAGCCACGTGGAGATATGATATACTAAAGTGGGCCACTTAGTCATCTATCACAGGCATAACACCTGAATGTTCAACGTCTGAATTTAATTCAGGGGAAATTCATGCGTTGAGTGCTGGAATCAGCAACCATCCTTGGTTTTTGGGCCATAGAGGTTGGGCCCAGAGGAGTAGGGCTTCTCCTGGGTCTTCACACTCTATCTAGGGTGCTTACATAGTTACCCAATTTTAGAAAATGTGATTTTTAACCTAGGCTTAATGCCATAAATTCAGTCCAATGCCTGAATTTCCATCAAATGCTTGAAATTAAATTCAGGCGTTGGGATAGAAATGAGGGCCCATAGAGGTGCACATGTACATAATTGAATTTCAGAAGCCATAACAACCATAGGACAAGCCTAGAGAAGAATCAGGGCTCCCTGGGGTGAGTCCTAGATCTCAACGCCTGATTCTTGTTTTGACACCTGTTTGTCCAACGCCTGATTTTTAATTCCTTAAAAATCAAGCATTAGTTATTGAGAGAAAATCCAACAGATGGATTTCTCAATTTTGGAACCCTTAGGGTTTTGAAAAATTATGAAATTGTGCATGCTAACAGAAAATATATATAAGAACATCTTATAAAAAATTGGGCCTCGGATCATGCATACAAAATTCAAATAAAAATGCACAAATATTCAGCTCAACTAGGTCTCAAAAGACCCAGACTTTGGGGTCTATTTGGGGGGGCCGTCTCGAGGTCTTCCACAGCTCCTAAAATCATGAAATTAAATACACTATCTAGCACATATATCTAGTCTAACATAGTCAAATATGGGCTCCAACAGCCTTCTACAAAATTCACAAGAAAATCAACACTAAGGTATGTTAAAAAATAGAAGCAAGTAGAGGCCATTGAGCCTCTGCTGTGTAACCCGAATTTAAGTAGGGATTTAGTATAAATTGGACAGCATAACTGCATGCAAAATTGATATGTGGCTATGGGTAAATTGAAATTGATGAGAGTTGAGGCTTACCTTAGGTCTAAGTGACCTAGGGTTGAGAGCTCTTCTTCTTTTTCTTCTTCTTCTTCCTCCTTTAGGGTTTTTTGTTACCAACCTAGGGCTGCATGAATAGCCCTAAATGTGATGTAGTGGAGGGTTGAGATCAATCCTAAGGTTAGCTAGGTGGATGGATAGGATGGGTTTAACCAAATTGAGGTGGAGGGTGGAGATGGATTTGGAATGGGTGGCTAGGATTAGGGGCTTTTGTCTTTAGTGACATGGCTGAAGGGGAGGCTAGGATTAATTTGGATGGATGAGGTGAAGGGTGGAGATTGACTTGTGTTTATTGGCATGGATTGATGAGGTGGAAGGGAGGTATGGGAGATTCCATTGGGTGGGCTTCCATTGGTTGCAAACTTCTAAGGGAGAGCATCAAGATGCCAATTTGGAGTGTTTGAGGGGTACCCTAGGGATTTGAATCTCAGCCCTTACATCTAAGGGTGAGAGACAAGGGTGCATAGTGGAAGATTCTAATCCAAGGGCTCTCATAACTCATCGAGACATTAAATGCCATTAATGTGCTAAGTTGAAAAGTCCTAGCTCATTTAATGATATTTATTGATTTTAAGGTTTTTTGAACCCTCTTTTTACTGTTATGCCTCGTGAGTTATTAAGCTCGGAAGCTGGTCTAGTCAGAACCAAATTATGAAAAGGGCAAGGGGGTGAAATCAAGGTTTTTTCCACCTAAAAATCTCTCATATGTACTTTAAAAAAGCAAGATGGTAAAATTAATTCATAAATCACCCAGGGATAGATGGTCCCAAGTCCAGGTGAGACACAACCTTTGACTATGCTAAATTATGGTGCTCGAGCAGGAAACTGGGTCAAAAACCATTTTTCATGTGATTGGACAATATTGGATAGGGAATGCTGCTATTTTTTTTGTAAAATGCCGTTATTGGCCATATCAGGGGGATTTGGAGCTTTGGGAGTCTTGGAGATACAGGAGCTGACAGATTGGCTGTCGGGTTCTAGGGCAGTTGCCGAGAGATTTTTGAAGCAGGGTCGGTTGAAGAGATTAGGTTTCTATAGCTATTTGAAGCCAGGTGGAATTGAATTGCTGGACATTCTTTGAATCAAGAGTTTGTGAAATGCTTTTTTGAGGACATGGGTGAAACTAAAAAAATGGGCCTAACTTTGCTGCATTCTGAGTCTAGGAGAACTTTTAGGGGCATTCCACATGTCAAATACAAACGAAAAGTGTTTTTTCTTGGTTTGGGTAGAAATGATGGCTTGGGCCACAGATTTTCTATAATTTAGTGTAAATCTGATAGTCTCAAGGCTCTGCATTTACAGTGGGGTGGCCATTGACTAACTGAATTCCTGATCTTAGGTGAACTCCCGAGAGTTGGTCTAGCACTTGATTTATTGCACTTTTTAGAGTATTTGAGAGAATCTTGGCATATAAGTTTCATGAAAGTTCATGCTACTTAGACAACTTTTTAAAGGTCTCAAGATTTTAGAGAAATGGACACCGACTGATCTTGATTTGGAGGTTCGGAGAATATTCTGGATCTATAAGAGAAAAATGCGACAAAACAACCTTTTGACCTATTGGGGAAGATTTAAGATTTCACAAAGGTTCAAGATTTCAAAATTCTCTTCTCAAACCTGAAGATTTTAAGCTAAGGTCGGGGTTAGGTACAGCAACTGACCTTTCTAGATTCTGAGGTCGGATGAATCTCTGAGAGCTTTTGCAAGGGTCATCTTGGTCAGGGTTGTCATGGATTGAGAAATTGGTTGTTGCCAGTCTTGAGCAATGTTTGTTCTATGATGAGTTCTTTAGAGTTGGGAGATTCATCGATGCATAAGATCTAAAATTACACCATTTGGACAATGGGAGAGGCTTTGGAGATCCTTTGAGGATCCAGCGGTAGGTTCTCTAGGTGAAAAGGGTAAAATGGTAATTTTTGCCCATGGATAAAAAATAGTGAAAATGAGAATTCTTTGCCTATGATTCTTCATGACAAGAAGGCTTATGTAGGCTGAAGAAATTCAATGATTTGGATGATAGACAGTGAGTTTTGAGTTTTTTAATGTAAAAGGATAAAATGGTAATTTTTCTATCTGTAATGCTTTCCTAGAGAAAGGCTTACAGGAGGTGGAAAACTTGTTGATGACATGGATGGGGTTCTAAAATGTGGACCCTCAAAGTCTTATTGATGCTTTGACTGGTTTACTTGTGACTAGAGCATCTAGGAAGACCTCTTTGGGAATGCCTAACTTTCTAGAGTCCAAGCTTGCTCTTCCTAAGCTAAGGTTACTTAAAGTCTTGATGCCTAAATGTTGTTATGTTGTCCTTATGCTACCACATGACCCGAGTCAAAATTTGGGTGCTAACATCCCCTTTGCACACATGAACCCATGTGGAATGTTTGGATGACTATAATCTAGATCAGATGGTCAAGGCTGATCGCCCTTCAATATAAGTATTCTGAGGCCCCTAGGTTCTCCCTCATTTGCACGTGTTCCTTCTCTTGGTGTTATCCATCTCCTGCATTTCTGGTGGTAGTGGTGGTTGAGTGTTTTTCGGCATTCATCTCTTCTCAGGTTCCCTTCTCCAATAGACTTTTTGGTACACTTCTTCTCCTTCCACCTTTCTTCACTTCCCTTCACTGTGGGGTAGTCTAGGGGTTAGGTTTCGTATTTATATCTTCTTCTTTCCAGCTTACTAGCCCCTTTCATTCACCCTGGACGGTACCAAAGTTCCTTTTGGTTTCCATTTAGTCTGACTTTGTGAATTTTTATGAGCCTGGAGGTGTTTTATAGACTTAGGCTTAGTTACTGGTGACCTCTCATTTTGAGACTTTGTTTTCACCGAGCTCTTGTCTATTCTAGGCCCTTGGTAAAGGTCATTTTTGTTCTCAGTCAGATGGACATGTCTTCTAACTCTTGGTCTTTTGACTCCGACGACACCCTCACCTTAGATTTAGGTTGACCTGAGTTGGGTGTCATTCGTCCTGATGATCCGAGACAAGCCTCAAACTCTTCCCAACCATCTCGTCATGTACCTCCCATGGCCGCACTTTTCTCCTCGTCCCTCGACCCAGATGCCCTAGACAAGTTTAGAAAGTTGTACAACATCCCCAGGGATATAGTCTTACGTCTTCCCAAGGCACTTAAACGGGCGTGTGATCCCCTCAATAAAGAGATCTCTCTTTATGAGTAGGCTCTAGTGAGCGGCCTTCGATTCCTGGTTGCTCTTTTTATTAGGGATCTGCTCCTCTATGTTGGGCTTGCTCTGGCTCAGCTCATGCCCAAATCATGGAGGATAGTGATCAGTTGTTTGGTCCTCTGGGTGGCTTGTAGTGGTGTAAGTGACCTTATATTAGTCGAAATTCCTTTCTTGATACCAACTGGTTGAGAAGGAGCCGGGTTGGTGGTTTTTCACCTCTCGGGATAGTTTTTGGAACCTGATTACCAGCCTTGCAACCTCCCACAAAGGGTGGAAAGGAAGTTTGTCTTCCTCTCGGGTAACGGCTATGAAGCTTGTGCTTGGGACAGCAGGGTCAAGAAGTTGGTCTATTTCAGTTGGGTGTAGGGCACCCTTGACTCCTCAGGTGAGTCTTCCTCCATTTATTTTGAAGGAAAATTCATTTCTTACCCCCTTCTTTATGACTCGTCTCAGTTCTAGCTAAGCCCTCATTACTTGCAACTTTCTTTAACCATGTGCTCAGGACCATTTTGTACCCAATGCTCAACCTTTTGGCCCTTGTCACTTACGAAGCCTTATCATCTTTCCCTTTTCAACTTCAGCCCATTGAAGATGAGGCTTCGATGGATCCGAGTGGGTCTCCTGTCATAGATCTTATGGAAGGAACAATCGGGGGTATCTTCTTTCTCCCTTCTTTTTTATTTCTTTCTATCTCTTTCCCTCTTCTTCTTTCCTCCTTTCCCTCTCTTTTTTCTTTAATTTTTCTCTACCTTTCTTCTTTTGTAGATATGATTAAGGTCGATATGAAGTTGATTATGAAGAGGGCCAAAGAGGCCCGTCAGGAGGCTGTGGATGCTTCACAGGCTCTAGACATCGGGGAAGGCTCGACCACGGCAAAGGGTCTGAGGCCCAAAGATTCTCTGGCTCCCCCTCCGAAGCGCTAGAAGACTTAGGCTAATGCCTAGGGGAATCATGAGGGTAACTTGTCCCTTTGTCCCACCACTCTAAAGAAGGCTAAACCTCTTCTGCTACCCCCGTTGTTGTGTCACCTCCCTCTACCCCAACATCTCAAGGCCCGAAGGAAGCTAACCTACTGGGAACTCGTCTATTCCCCAGGCTAATGACTCTACCCCTCGGATGGGTAAGGTAAAAAGCCTAGTCTAGAAGTTTGTTTAAACCCCGATTACTCCTTTAAGAGGTTGGGCGGGATCATCCTAAAGGGAGATATTGAGGCCTTGATGAAGTAATTCTCCTTTTTTTTCCTTATCCTCTTTTCTAAATTTGTCTCATTTTTCCCCAAAGATTTCTAATTTTTTCCTTGTGTTTTGCAAATGGCGGCGCTTGTGATGGTGGACATGCAATTTTAGTGGGGTGCAAAGAACAACGTTAAAGCATAGAAGAAAAAGTTGGCCAACCTGAGGGCCATAAATTTGGGCTTCAAGGCCCAGTTGGCTGACTCTGCTAAGAAGAAGTCGAAACTTTGTTCAAAACTCGGGCTAGCCTGGGCTGAGAGAGATGAGCTAGTCGTTAAGCTTAAGGCAATCAAGGATTAAAAGGTAGCTTTAGCTGCCAAGCTGGCCGAGGCAGAAGAGCAGGTTGCTTGGGTGAAGGAGGCCACCACTTAGGAGAGGGTCGTAGTTGAGGCGACGTTGGCTGATCTCCTAAAGCAAGAGAGGGCTATTGCAATGGTGGAAATTCGAGCGTACACCGAATTCGCGTTGAAAGTATCGGATTGCAACAACAATGGATTTAAGGCCTTCCGTCGTCGGGCCACTCGAGTATACCTGGAGATTGACTTCTTAATGTTCATCTTCCATGATGACTCAAGTTCCCCCCTAAGCCTGAAGTTGTCCAGATCTAGGAGGAGGAAGCATCCTAAGGGGCTCATGATGACACTGTTGCTCCTTAGTTTATGTATTTTCCTTCTTTTGGCAGGTTAGCTTATATGCGCCTAATGTAAAACTTCCCCCTTTTAATGAAGAGTTTTTCAGTTTCGCATCTCTTCCTTGTTGTTGCTTTTGTATTTGACTCGTGACCTTTAGATGCTTAAGGCATGTCGCTAGCCTTAGAAATTTTTGCTCGCCTTTAAATTATCCAAAGTTGTCTTGGAACCCTTAGCCACTCTAGGCCTAATGCCTTTTCACCTTTCTCTTAGGAAATTTTTAAAGTCATCTTCGACTGCTCAGGCCTGTTTCTTCTCCCTTTGAAAATTTTTAGAGTCATCTTAGGACTTTCGACTACTCTGGTCGGTTGCTTTTCCCTTAGGAAATTTTTAGGTTCATCTTAAGACCCTCGGCCACTCGGGGCCTATCACTTTTCCTTTAGGAAATTTTAAAGGACATCTTGGGACCCTCGGCCACTTGAGGCCTATCGCTTTTCCCTTGGGAAAGTTTTAAGAGTCATCCTAGGACCAACAGCCACTTAAGGCTTATCGCCTTTTCCTTAGAAAAATTTTTAGGGTCATCTTATGACCCTCGGCCACTCGGGGCTTGTCGCTTTTTTCCTTAGGAAATTTTTAGGGTCATCTTATGACCCTCGACCACTCGAGACCTGTCACTTTTCCCTTAGGAAATTTTTAGGGTGATCTTAGGACCCTCGGCCACTCGAGGCCTACTGTTATTTTTCTTAGGAAAATTTTAAGGTGATCTTAGGACCCACGGCCACTTGGGGCCTATCACTTTTCCTTAAGGAAATTTTTAGGGTGATCTTAGTGAAAGTCTAGCTTAATCCTAGAGAGGGAGTGAATAGGATTTCTAAAAATTCTTTCGATTAACCCCCACTTAAAATTCCAACTTAGATATTATTGTAATTATTTGGAATTTAATGCACACCAAGATATAGTTCAACTATTACAAGTGCAATTCAATGGAAATTCTTAATTTTAAATTCTTTTAATTGTTTTGAATTCCTAATTGATAGCATATATGAAGGATTATATATAATATGTTCAACATACCATGTAAGGATAGAGAGACGAGACAATTCACACCACAAGCAAACACACAACATGATATTTATAGTGGTTCAACACTCGGGCCTACATCCACTCTCAAAGCTCACTATAGAGCAACTAAATTTTATTTAGATTGAATTACATTATAATCAAGGTTAAAATTATAAAACCTACTACTTGCAAAGGCAAGTTCTACTCCCGGTGTCTCTGGTGGGTATGGTTTACATTACCAATGTCTCCGACGATAGTGTTATGGTCTACACCCAGTGTCTCCGGCGGGTGCTAAAGTCTTAATATAAAAAAAATTCAATACAAATGACCTCACAAGGCTTGTGTATTGCTTGATGTACATGAAGGTGGTTGCTCCTTTGTTGAGCTAGTGTGCCAATAGATTCCACCAAGCTTCCAAGAGTGCCTCTTTGCTTCTTGGAGCTTCTTGCAAGGGTTTATTTGGGAGTAAACCCTTCACCTTGCTCCCCTCTACTTGTTCTTCCAATATAGAGTGCTGGGGAAACACTTAGATGGCTCCTTAATCTTCAATGGATGCTCATAAATGGAGCTAACTTGGCAGTTGGTAAGGTAGAATGCTTTGCTCTCACTCAAAGTCTTATTCTTTTTGATTTGGTGTATTCTTGTGTGTTCTTAAGTGTTAGAGAGTTCTCTTGAGTTTCTCTCATACTTATAGGGGACGATCACAGTCATGCCCCCTTGATTTGGCATCTATCCCAATGGTAAAAAAATTGTAGATGTAGATCTATTTTTATTTTTAAATTTCTGTGATTGTGGATCGATTTGGATATGACGGATGAATCCGCATGGATTTATCCGACATCCTCGGATTGATCCGGTATCTCAGTCTGAGACACCCGAGCTCTGCCAAATCGATCTAGTAAATAGCAGATTTATCCGACCCTACCTGGATCGATCCGATTCCCTTATTTTTCTACCATTAAGCCTTAATCCTACTCCCACTCATTTGGGAATCTATGCAGGAGGCATGGGTTAGTTCATAAGGCTATGTAAAGGCCTTTTGGAATTTTTTTAACCTATGTCTAACATGATATATACCTTCACAAACTTCTTTTGAGCTTGATGAACCTTGAGTCTTCAAGCTTTCAAACCTTGGCAATCTTGGGAATGGATCATCCTTGGCTTCAAGTGTTTAGAGCTCATCTTCTATCTTGAAAACCAACCATTTGATAATTACAGACATGACTCAAGATATATAATGTGCTCATGCCATGCCTAATCTACCACTCCATGTATTTTACACAATATGGAATTGGCAATAAACATCAACAATCTCCCCCTTTGGCAATTCCATGACAAAACAAAATGAAATACATGGATGGAGTACAATAGATGAGTACAGTGAATTTATAGACTTCATAAAAATGTAAGAGTTATACATATACACAAATACAACTCAATAGTGTGCCTTGAACTCTTGAACTCTTGAACTCTTAAACTCCCCCTTGATGTGAGCTTGGGCTTCTAGTTCAAAATCTTTGCTTAGATGTTTGGTCTCATAACCTAAAATCACATTTGACAAACAATACCTCCCTCAAACCAATATAGTCAAATGGAAATAAACATGATCAAATAGGCATACACAAGCAAGCACATGAAATGCAATATAAATTATATGTATATTTTGGTTCATTGCATTAGAGAAAATGTAAGTTTTAAATTTGCAGTTGTAGCTTTTTTAACTTTCTCAATTAGCTCTCCCTCAGATGTATACTCGACGCATTTCTCTACTCCCGTTATATGAGTGCTCATATAGCATTCTCTCTCCCCCTTCATCCATGCCTATTTCCATGAGCTGTCTAATTTTCTCCCCCTTTTTGTCATGAAATTGGCAATTATGAACAATATGAAATAAGGAAAACAATGAAGAGATATAGAATGAAACACAAGATAAAAGTTGTTTTCCATTTATATATTTAAAATTCCATGTCCTTAGGAGATTACAAAATGTGAGAGCTGTACAAAGAGTGATAGAGGTATAAAATAAATCACTCATCCTCATAATCACTCAACATCATCCTTATCCTCACCACTCTGTGTCCGTAGATCAAGCGGGACACTAGGATGGTGAGGGAGCTGGGGAGCCATTGTATGCTCTAATCTCTTAACACCAAGTTCAATGCTGTTAAGCTTATCTGCCATCTTCTCAAGATGGCCAATAATACGCTCCGATAACTCCTTGAGACCATCCAAGGTCTTTCGTACATATGTGGGCACTGGGGGCTCACCCTTGGGAGCTGGTGGAGCTGGAGGAGGAGGAATAGCCAGCTCTACTGCTACAAGTGCTGTTGGGGGAACCTTCGTGTGTACGGGAGGTGGTGGAATTGTAGCCTTAGAGGATCCTGCTTCTGATGGAGCAATCTTTCTCTTCTTCGAGTGTGTTCCCTCTCAAAGCATTCGCCGGATAATGAACTGGCCTATTTCAGCACCCTACTAAAGGGTAGAAGCCTCCTTAGGGAATGAAACCCCACATACCTCCAAAAGGTGTGTAATCATCACATTGTAAGGTAGCAACCGAGAGGCACTGGAGTTTTGCGTCTCTGAAATGATCACGTGGCACATAATGGCCGCAATGTTGACCTCCTTCTTTGTAAGGAGGGAATAGATGACATGCACCATTGTGTCGGGCATGTCATGGTGCTCTCACGATCGAACACCTCTAATATGGTGGCCTTGTTTAGCTCCTTGGGAAGGAATGCCATTGCTTGGCCAATAGGCCTGGCAATCCTAAGTAAGGTGGATAACACTGATGGATCGATATCCATCTGAACTCCATATACTTCAGTGTGAAAAGTGAGGTCATCAAGGCTTGAATAGTGGATGTTTGACCAAAACACCCGAATGGCTTCCTCTTAAACAATCCCTTTAATCGTCATAAGGGATTCCCATCCACTAGGCATGAGCACATACCCTATAAGCGTGTCAAAGAGGGTTTTCTCGTGAACATGGCACTCAACCACTATTGGTCTCTTCGAAAAGTAGTACTTGTAGTTCGAGAGACGAGATGCATCGAGAAATGACATGTAATTGACTGGGGGTGGACATGAAGGCTTTTGAACGGGAAGCTTCGACATAGCCGGGGCCTTTCCTTTGTTGGCATTCCTCTTTGGTGAAGCCATTGAAATGGAGTGAGTCAAGGATTGAAGGAGGAAAAACTCAAGGGAAGGTAAATGGGAAGGGTGTGCAAGAGAGCAATGGAAATGAAATGAAAATTTCTCCTTTTAAAGCTAACTGACGGTTCATTTCCTGCTGGAACCATCGTATCTGATCGATCCGGCTATGCCAGATGGATCCAGGCAAATTGATCCAGTGGGATACAAATCAATCTGGATGAGATGAGAATGCTGAAATTTCCCTTAATTGATCAATTTTTACACGTTTAGCCCCTCCTACTCAAACGCTCTCTTTCTCTTATGGTTCTCCTATGGATGTGACTCCTTCTTTGTGTGAAGAGCGATTTCACCTCACTTTCACATCTCATGATTACTTAATCAATGGTTTGAATTTAAGCATGCCATCCATAAGTCACTCCTAAAGAGATTTGACATACTTAAATGCATTAAGAGTTATTGAACATTATCATACCTATGAGGCAACTTGAAAGCACTAAGAATTCTCTTAGGAATTATAGTGAATCACAAAACCTCAAGCATGGTTCAAATACACTTTAGCCTAGCCCATACAAGCAAGTGATTCCTCAAGATTTATGTTTTCAATTTTGGGCATATCTATTGGTTGCAAGTGTAGTCTTATTCCTGGACATCATGCCATGATTGTCACGATTGTTTTTGAGTGTTCATTTTGATTTGATGATGTTCTTAACAATGGATCTCCCAGTCAGAACTTATACATCATCCTTCTTGAATTGACTAAGTTTCTCTTTTACAATTTTGAACCCATCCGATTCATTTAGAGCCTCTTATATTTTCTTGAGTTTTAACTTGATAGCAAAACAAAGATGACTCAAGACGTTTTTGAGTTGCCTTTTTGTTCTCACTCCATCATTTGGATCACTAAGGATATCATTATGTGATAATCCTCTTAGGATCCTTTTTCTCATGTGATGAGAGTTTAACTTGATCCTATCTCACCAATCCAAAAACTTGTGGTTCTTGAATTCCCTTTCAAGTGAAACATGTGAAATCTTCCATCAATACCATGAAGTATTTCTTACTTCCAGACTCTCTGTTCTTGTTTGACTGGCCATGTCTATGTGGAGAAGTTTCTAGATATCTTGATGACTCTACTTGGTTTGTCTACTTATAAGATACTCTAGTTTGTTTGCCCATATAACAACCTTTGCACATAGGATTGTTAACTTGGGTTAATCTAGGCAAGCGTCTAATTATTTCTTTCTCGCTTAGCCTAGAGAGGTCTCTAAAGTTGATATAACCTAATCTTTGATCTGAAGAATTAGTCTTATCCTTTTGAGACACATGATAAACATTCACTCCATGCTTGTTGGGTTCTATGATAGATCACTTGTTTCTTGTCTTTAATCTCACACATGTCCTTCACAGAGTGCACATCTTAGCCT
>JAOXJP010188971.1:0-12295 GCA_025762735.1 Platanus orientalis | reverse complement strand
AAGAATGACACCACTTTCATGAGAAATTATTTCATGTTCATTAGTAACAACTATGCTAAGAATAGACTATATATGGATGAGGTTGTAAACTTAACAAACATGTTGTCATAACTTTACTTTATTTGGATAGGTGAGTTTAGTAGTTGACAACACATTCCTTTACATAACCTGTCAGATATGAGGCATTGATTTACAAACTCGGGAAGGATGTTTGAAGCAATTTTGTAGGATGGTGTCCTAGACAACCATAAAATGTCATATGGATTTTTTTTAAAAGGGTGTGTGGAGCAGTTTGGGAATATAAAATATGCAATTTTTTCCATAGTGGAGTTGATGGTGTTCTACACACGATCATAGACATGAAATCCTAGATAGAACATTATTCCACTTTGGAGTATTATTCTTTTCAACAACAAAAATTTATGGAATGAGAAGTAGTCTATTAGTTGTTCATGTTTTGGCCACATTCATTTATATTAGGGGTGAATTTGAATTTCATACCAATGGACACCACATGGTGTAGCTTGGAACCCAGCCTTCGAGTCTGTCCCGTATGGACTCGTCAACAATGTGCAACAATCTGACATGGTTTTGGCAAGCGAGGACGGGTATGAACTGTTCATTCCAAACAACTACTTCAGATTATTAAGGAATTTCTCCTTCTTGCTAGTGACGTGGGTGTAAAACTGTTGTGTGTATGACATTATTCAAATGTTAATTCAATGAAAGCATACCACGCTAAATAACTCATTGAGTTAAACCATCTATGTGTATAAATATTTGAGTTTCCATCGTTGTTATAGCTCCAAAGCAAATTTGAAAGAATAAAACCTAATACTAAGGTCCTGGACTTGACGGGCTAGAAGTTTTCATTTTTTATCCGAAGCCTCGTTCATCGTTCTTGGTCGTGGTGGTGGTAGTTGAGTGAAAATGGAATAGACATGTACTTTGACATCCCACAGTTTTGGCAATAAACTACTGTTGGATACTATGAAGTGGATGTACGCTTCAGTAATGGTAGACGCACGGATCTTGTTGTTTAATTGGATTTCACCATGAGATGAAGAATACAGATCACATTTGATATCTCCATCAATGAAGGGGTTAATCATTTATTTATTCTTCCTTCCTCATAGGTGTGTTGGATGGTTGCATGCATAGCACAGGATATTTTTATTGAAGAAGAATGATTTAACCTTTCAGTTTAGAAGTAGCTGAATTTACCACTAAATATTACTAATATTTACGAAACTATTGTACTGAAATTATAACTCTATCACAAAGTCTATTTTTGTTTATATTGATTTCTAAGTTTTTTCAACTGGGTACGTTGGATGAAATTAAAGTCTTCTCCTCCATTTTAGGGTTTTAGATAGCCAAGCTGTACTAACTAGTTTTTTTCACTTGTTAAAAATTAATTGTGTTTGGAAGAGGTGATAATCAAGTCGTGGTGCCCACCATATCAGGATCCGTTATTCAATCTTTGTTCTTGAGGTACGAACTTGTTCATGGCCTTCAACATTCTAAACTATCATATAGCCAAGCCAATGGGTTGTTGGGTTCTAAAATGGAAAAAATCATTGTGAATTCCTCACCCTATCACCCACTTTTATTTCCGTACTCTGTATAATTCATTTTCTCTTCAATGCAGGCAATGCAAACTAGAATGATCTTCCTGGAAGCAAATGTTTTTGCACTGATATGTGATATGGACATGCTGGTCAAGGAGGTAAGAGAAATCCATAATTGCATGAAGGGCATAGAATGTATGTTGCAAGAGTAAGTTGGAGGCAACAAAGAGATGTCATCGTTTGGAAGGGATGGAACTTACTTCAGTGGGGTAGTGTTAGGCATTCTTGAGGGCGTGGATACTTTAAAATCCAACATTTATAATTCAATTGAGCCTAAGTCAAGAGAAAATGTTGGTTGTGTCCTTGAGGAAGATGTAATGAAATAATCAACACCACACTCCCATTTAACAAAACCTGTTGATATATTCAATTCTATGGTACATTCCATTAAATACACCTTGTTAACCAATTAATTGTTAAATGTATTAAAGTTTGTTAGAATAAGTTAGTTTTGGTAAATATAATTATCCTCAATTACTCATTTTCTTCATTAAAATGATTTTTTTATGACAACCAGGACGGACATCGCGAGTCCTAATTGTCATCGAAGATCCAAATGACACGGTAGATAGCAGTAACTTCATAACCATCTAGTGCTTAATTGTTCTAAGAGTTGTTAAAATGAGTCTAAGTTCTATATATGAGTAGTGAAATAAGTCTATATTTGATCATAGTCGAATGAGTTTTTAGAAGACAATGAGCATTGGTCAGTGTGAAATGTCCTTAATTGGTCTAATTTATTTCTTTGGTATATACACTAATGGTTGTCATTGAATTAATGCATCCTCACACTGTGTGGTTGTTGGTCTGAGTGACATTGTATTTTTTATATATTTGCAGCCAGAACATGTTGATATACTGGCCTATAAGGAGTGGAAGGTATGAAAACATAGTATGATTGTTATTTGTGAATCATTTTTGTATTTGTACCAATTTCACTGTGATAATATGGTAGGTTCATATGAAGAACAGCAAAAAAGCATTGGTTCAGACTCTAAATTGAATAGGGAGATGGGCACGACAGAACTCGTTGTTAAGGTGTGTTAGTTGGCATCATCCTTGTTAATATCTTAACGTTAAGCTGAGCTTCACAGTCTTATGTTTTTTAATTATTGATGTTCACTACAGCAGGTACGTAAAAGACTGTTGCCCATTCTGTCCGAGAACATCCTTAAGTTCACAAAGGAAGAAGATGATGTCTATAAATGGGATTTTGAGACATTACCAACATGATACTTGAGGGAACAAAACTTTCTTCATGTTAATCGACTCGCTATACTAACAGTTCAAAGTATGTTTATGTCTGTGTATTGTAGTTACTTATAAATAAGGTCCTTAATTTGTGTAGTGATATAATCGTGTCGTTTCCAAGGTCATACGCAAGCGTTGGAGAGCTTAGGAGCATGAAACCAAACATTCAAGTTTTGTCTCCTGTAAATTACCTTGCCATGTGTATTTAGTTAGTGTTATGTACTGTCTAGAACCCCTTATGTTTGCACTCTATGCATTTCTAGGTTGTTGACTGTTATGTTGAGTTCTTAATGTCCAAACAAATCGTCAGTTTGGGACGGATTGAGCGCCACTATATACCCACATTCATTATGGTATGAAAATTTTTCCTACGTTAAAACATGTAACATAAATAATTATCTGTATTGACTAATATGTTTTGATGACCAAATTGGTGTAGAGGAAATTTGTGGATGAAAACATGAACTTAGATCCATTAAGTGTTGCACATTCCATTCACCCAAGACTTGTTCGGTACAATATATATGACTACAAATTGGTAATATCCTTGACTAGAAAATTGTTATGTTTAAGTACATTAAGCACACTAACTCCATAGCTAATACTTGCAAATTTTCGTCCATGTATCAAACAACAAACATTGGTGGCTTGTGGTGCTTGACCCTCTGTTGAAACATGTTTATGTGCTTGACTCTGCTAAAGGCTACGCATCCTAAGACTCAACCATTGTGCCACTTGTATGTCTAACAAAACTATTAGTTCAGTTGGGACCCGCCGATGAAAGAAAGTAAAGGAACTTTATTGAGTTTTAATAGTATGATATGATGCCTCTGTATTCATTGTTGCAGATAGCCAATTTAGATGTCATGCTTAGGTTCTTATTTGGAGTACACCAACGAATCCAATGTTGGTCACTAAAGGAAGTAATAAATACACCATCACAAGACATAAACGGGTGAGTATGCATTCCAATGATGGAATTACTAAACATTGCCTTAGTTTTAGGTTTTCATTTTTTTCTTCAAATTTGTTATTTGTGAAATGGTACCAATCGTGTTCTTCCCCTGTCTAATCTTGTTCACATATTGTTTCCATACCAAGGTTTAATTACGGTGCATTTATGATGGCGAACATAGTAGCATGGGATAGTCACTTGAAGGAATGCTACTCGCAGGCAAGTCACCCTGATTGCTTAAATTTGAATTGGTTGATGGAATTATTATATACTTCCTTGAGGAAGCTGTTATTGTATAATTAAGCGGACATCACCAATGTAATGAAAAGGATTGTTTGCGAACTTTTGCTTTGTGTTGCTTTGTGTTGACAACAAAGCACGTATATTGTGTGGAATGTATTGTTGATGGCTTATAATTGATCGGAATGGGTTCTCTTTATAAGTCAATGTGTCAGTCATTTAACCGGGAACGAAAATTGTGTAGGCAAATAATATCTACACAATTTTTATGTCGAAGTTACCTTATTTTATTGAAAAATAAATAGTAATTGTGAATGAAGGGTAGGCTCACCCTTTTCATTAGAGTTATTCAGTACATTTCACACATATTCATTTGGTAAAGTTAGTCATATTGTTGTATTAGGAGGGTAGGCTTCTACACAATTGAAAGGTTATATAAGGCACAGGTAACCCATGTTATAATAAGTCATCTCCAGATAAAAAGAATATCCAACAGAGTGACAATTTATATATTGGAAAACCACCCCTTCAATGAAAGTTATTCACTCTTAAGAATTCGTGTTACATAAATCAACATTATAAACTTACACGTGATTATGAGTGAAGGCATACACACAATTTGAAGGTGAGTTACTCCACCTCAACTACGTGTTATATTGGTATATGTAATAACAAATGTGAATAATATCCATGGGAGTTGGACAACTTCCCCTTTAAATTTATAAATGTTATTGTAGAAAAAGATTAGAACGTTTTGCATAATCACCCCTTCAATGAAAGGTACGCACTCTTAACAATTCATGTTAGACATATCTATATTATAAACTTACACATAATTATGAGTGAAGGTTGATACACAATTTAAAGGTTAGTTACTCCACCTCAACTACGTGCTATATTGGTATATCTAATAACAAATTTGAATAATATCCATGGGAGTTGCACAACTTCCCCTTTAATTTTAGAAATGTTCTTGTAGAAAAATATCCAAAAGCTTAAAAATGGACTGTGCTCACCCGTGCATGAAAGTAACTCTAGTTGAGCAAGCACTTGTTACACATTCGTATTAAAAACTTACACGTTATTCAGTGAATGTTTATGCAATTGAACGGTTACTCCTATGTAATAGGTGTTGTATTCAGATATTTACTCTCAGACATACTACTCATGGTTACAAGTGAAGTCTTGTCAGAATGATACTCGCTCCACGTTTAAAACTTGTTATATTACGTTACGTACTTTCATTAGCTAATATCCAACAGATTGACATAGTTTACTTTAGGAAGTTACTAATATATTTAGAAAATGGTATAGAACTTGTGTGAGTACTTCTACACCCCTTCCAGTGAAAGTTACTTACTCTTAACAATTCATGTTACCATATTCATATTATGAAGTTACGAGTTTTACACATGAAGGTTGTATTGGGATATTTCTTTTGGCTTCACGAAATATAGTAGATAGTCGGGAAAAACACCATATTCACATTACTCCTGTATATTTACTGTGTAGTATTAGAAAATTTTAATTAATAGTGCTGATAGTTTCTAAATATAAATTGTTTATTTTTGTTTTGGAGTAGCCTTTTTCTTGTAAAAAGGCCAATTATATTTTCTGTTATCATTGTACACAAGGACCTTTTAACTGTGTGCAATCATTCAGTCTTAATAATATATGTAGCTTTTATTGATAATTAGTAACTTCTATGAATAGGTACTTGTAGACAATACCTTTGTACCTACAATATGAATTAATTTGCCCTACTCGTTTTGAATGAGCAAGTTAGTGTGTAGCGATAGTTTATTTTATACTAATTTGAGACCAAAAAATTGATGTAACCTTAAAAATCAGAAAGAGTAACTTTATATCTATAACTGTGTAACCCAAATGTGTGTAATCCGTACATTAGTCCTATAAAATGTGTAAGTTTATGTATTGAAAATCTTTAATTTGTAGTTTTCCAGATGAGGTAACATTGATGAGTAGGCGGGTAGTTTTGCTTCATTAAAATATTGTAAAGTGTATAAATAGATCCAATAACGTAATAATATGTAATTAAAGTTATTATAATGTGTAGCTTTTGTTAATAATTGCTAACTTCTAAAAATCCCCAAGATGAATTAACTTTCCTTATTCAATTGTTTTTCGTAAATGAGGTAAGGAACATTTGTTATGTATCATAAGAATGTGTAATTTTATTTGCTTACTATACGTAACTTAATTTATCTTAAAATGGTAGGTTTTATGGTAATAATCTTTAGGCGAAAGAGATAATTATAACAATAAGAAATAGTAACTTTATTTCTATAACTGTGTCACCAGAACGTGCAGATTCCATAAATAAGTCGTATAAAATGCTTGAAATGTTTGTATTGAACTTGTATTGTTGGTAATAATTTAGCAAAAATATTAGGTAACTTATATTTAACAAAAAAGTAACTTTGATTGGGTCATTGTGTAACATTTACCTGCGGGATGGTTAATATTGTACATAATTTTTAACTTTTTTGTCAAAAGTATGTAACATGTAGTATTTTGAACCAGTAACCTTAGAAGGATTGTAGAATATCATTGGTGAAAAGAATTGTATATTTTAGGCTGAAATTGAGTAGGATAAATATATAACGGGTCGAAATATTTGTAAGAGTATGATGTAAGTTTGTACAAATGCTTGTACATTCTGGTGGCAAAAAATAAGTATTTTTTTGGGCATGACCAGTAAAAATCTTCAATATTTAAAGAAAAAAAAACTTGTTTACTCTCATTTAAGTTTGGTCTTATATGGTCTCCATAATTCATGATTGTTATCTACATAACTACAACAAATGTCGATTTAGAAGTTTTAACCTACCGATTATATATTAGGATGTCGTGAGGCATTTACATTAAAAGTTACAGTCATTCTCAAGCCCCAAATATGACAACATCTGTCATCAGAAAAAAGCTTGAGCAATAACACAATAGTTTTGAATAAGAGTATTGATAATGGATTGAAATCACACAAATATTTAAACTAATCAAGCATAGTTTAGGGTGGAGATTGAAGTTCTTAAACAAAGGTTCCAAAGTTTACCAAACCGAGGCAACACTCATATATTTTAGCCTCTTTGCATAAAAGAAATGACAAAACCTTTAAAAATTTTAATTGAATTACAGCGAGGATGAGTTGACGTTTGATGGGATTATTTCAGTAACCCTCTGTGCCCTTATCTTGACCAACATTCATCTCATGATTCAAATCCTACTTACAAAATAACTACTTGGGGCCATAATC
Source organism: Platanus orientalis (assembly GCA_025762735.1). Lineage (NCBI taxonomy): Eukaryota > Viridiplantae > Streptophyta > Magnoliopsida > Proteales > Platanaceae > Platanus > Platanus orientalis. The sequence goes on along the minus strand of JAOXJP010188971.1, from coordinate 4,944 downwards.
ATTATATGAAATGGATAAACCGTTACATAAGCAAAGATGTAATGATTAGAAATCAAGGTCACACAATCGCAGTAGGTAAAATAGGGGACATCGACTCCCCGACGAAACAACACGTCTGGCCCCTATTTTTTAAGTCGGTTAACCATGTAGCATTCAAAATGAACAGACACAAATGTTTTCATTTCCTACCTGTTACCTCATTTCGGTTGCTTTCTGTATTTTACCCTAATCCGCCGCTTGCTTCATTATCTTCACCTGTTACTCATCTCCTTGGTTGTGATCATTCTCTAACACAACAAAAATGATTATGGTCGTGTTCCCCAATAGAAGGAATTTGGTTGCTTGCGAGATGTCAACACCTGAACCCTCCTCCCAATCTTGCTCATTAGCTTCTGTAGAAGACCTTAGGCCTCAAAAAAAAAACTCGTTGAAGTTTTGTGGCTGCTAATGGGGTATGTGTTTATTGCATATATAGGTCACGATTTCTAGGGCTACCCAACATGTTAATAAGGTTTCACGCATATGGGATACTATCCTCCGATTTCTATCCAATGTACACATATTTGCCACATCGATCATTTATCACTAGAGCCCACTTTTGTAATCAGACTGGTTTAACAAAAAAAATTTCTAGAGATGCATTGACATAAGGAAATATTCATACCAATGTTTAATGTTCAGGATGAAATCACTTGATAAAACTTTTATGTGTAGGTTCATGTCCATTGAAATTTTAACTTTGATATTTACCAAGTGACGTTTTATTAATAGGGCCCTCTATGCACCAGATGCTCTCCCTCATGGTTATTTTAGCTTGTAGAATTGTTAACAAATGAACAAAGGTCAGATGTACAAGCCATTGGGTTTGGTTGTCTTTTATGGCAGGGGAATGTCATACTGAATGGATATATTTTAAATTGGGTTTGGGCACATGTTAACCCAACTGGATGAAATATTATCATTGGAAAGTGATCAAAATGATTTCACCAAATGCAGTTGAATTGATCTTAGGCCTGCCTGATAGAGGGAAGGAAGTTGTTACAAAAGGTAACGATGATGTTGTGTCTGAAATCAGGCGTCAGTATGGACTGTCTAACGCCGAAAAGATTCTATTGGACCTTCTTAAGGATTGACTCTTGTTGTCTGGGAGTGGAGGGGATAACTTCAAGAGAGATTTTGTTTTTTATGCCCATGCGACATTGCTCACCCCGACATCTAGTCTGGACGCCTCTCCTAAGATCCTCCACTCTCTTGTTGATGTTCATAGGATAGCTGAGTTCAATTGGGCTTAGTATATCTTCAAAAAGTTACAAAAGGTGATCTCGCCTAGAGGGGACAAGAGAAAAAGGCATGATAAGAGGAATAATACGAAGTCATATAATCTTGGTTGTTTTTAATTTTTACAGGTGGGGTTTTAATAAATATTTAGATAGTATTCTTAATCACGTGTCTTCCTGATTTTATATTTAGTTGCATATTTTAATGGCCAAATTTTATGTGGCAGGTATTGTTTTTCGAATACATATCAATAAAGCTTTCTAAGGCACATGGTGAGGTGCCTCGAAAGAGGTTTGAGCCCCTCTATTCAACCTGAGGCAAAGAGGACATCAAGAAAATTATGAAACAAATAACGAATGTTGGGGGCTTAGATAACATTGAGGTATCATTTTTAACACATCTTAAAATGTTGTTTTATTGGAAATCAGTTACACATGTCACAAGAAGTTACACTTTGTCTTACTATAAGTTACTTTTTTTTGCCCTGGTATGGTTACATCAGTATAAATAGTTGTCATTATCCAAAGTATTTTTGCATAGAAATAAAATAGAATCAACACAGAGGTTAGGCTTTCAACACAAAAAAATGTCATGGATGTTGTTTCGTAAGTATGGAAAAGCCATTAAAAGTTACACATTTTGGAGTAGGAAGTTAAGACACTAAGTTTACAATAAGTTACTCTCTATGTTGTCGTAGGGTTACTTCTACACAAACTTACAACTATTTCATTGTCCATGGTCAATAGTTGTTAAATTGTACATTTATAGGAGACAAATCAAATCTTCATTAAGGAATTTATTTCATTGTTACTCATTTACAAGAAGTTACACATTGCCTTAACATAAGTTACGAAGTTACATATTGTCTTAATATAAGTTACGCATTATGATCTGGTAGGGTTACATCATTGTGAACAATTGTGCTCATTATCCGTAATAGTTACACATTTTTTAACGGGAAGTTAGACATTAAGTTTACATAAGTTACTCTTAATGTTGTTGTGGCTGGGTACATGCAGACACTTGAAATGGTCTCCAAACAATTTTGTGTATGGTACTGATTATAACAAGATATGTCCATGTTATCTTTATGCTCTAAGCTTCCTCCTTACAATAGCCTAATTGGATTGTTGGTTATGCTCTGATCGAACTTACATTCCTTCAGCTTTGGGACTGTGATATATGTACTAAAATTTTCACTTCTGTTTATAATACAGCCCTACATTAGCCGGAATTTCCCATTCATTGATGTTAGCATACGTAGGAAAAGTGAAATGGAGGACAACCCATAAGGTCTGGGTGGTGAGTGCTGACCTATCCCTGCAAGATATTTGTTACTTACTTTGACATTTAACAAATTATCTCTATTTAATCTAGTTATGATGTTTTACGAAGTCTAGGCCCTTATTGTTGTAGCTGCAGGGTCTCTTACAAGCAGGGTACCAGCACGCAATTATGTTCAATCCCTATTGCAAAAAAGGGTAACGCAATTGAAGAGCATAATGTCGGAATCAAATGCTGTTGTTAATGGAAGAATTGACGGTGTTGATGCCAAAATAATGGAGAGGACTAATGATCTAACATCCAGTTAGCGTGGACTAAAGGATGAGCTTCAAGCTATGAAGCTTGATGTGAGCACCCAGTTCGCCGAGGTAAAGGGTATGCTGAAAGGCATACTAGATTGTCTGGGTGAAGGGAACAATGAATTTCCCAATTTTAAAGTAGGGTCCAATCCTTTGAGGCTGAACCTATGACTACTAATGGAAAATTGGTCTTTATTGGTATTCTAAATCCGGTCTATAAGGAAAAGGAAAATCCAAATAAGACAACAAAAACTCATCATACTAGTGATGTGTACACGAAAAAACCTATTAGAGGTAAGTCCAACGGTGGAGAAAGAGGTGTAGAGGATGGTGGGGAAGATAAAGACATTTGGAAAATATATATAGGCAAGCAACCGCTGGTAGGTGAAACATGACATTGTATGTTTTTCCCAAAAAAGATAATAACCATAATTAGTACATCTTTCATTATGGAGTCTCACCTTTAACCTTTATATTTTTTCGTAGGATGGTTGCAACAAGCATCAGTAGGTGGATCTATACATTCTCATATCTGAAGAGCATGAGAGTTCATATGAAAGTGTTATCACAGTACGTGAACTTAACACATACTGAGATATGAAAATGTAATCAAATCTGGTGGGTTAACCTTTAGCCATTCAACACATTAACATAGGAAAAATGTAATAAAATAAACTAAAACACACAAGTAACAACACAAAAACTAATAACCCTAAGGCAGTGGTAACAAGACTGAACATATGCCAAGGTGACCCATTCATCAAATATTTGTATAAACAATGAAGAAGATTTAATGAACAAATTTGTTGGTGTTTATTTTGTTTTTGACTTCATATTCCAAACAATATATAGTAATAGGTTCTGAACCTCCTTTTTGTGTGTAATTGTTTGGTGTAAACTTAGGTCATCGACTACTATGGTGAACTATTGATGCTTCATGAAAAGGACAACACTGGGAATTTATTGAAGTACTACATTCCTACTTTCATGACGGTAATAGATCGTCTAGTATTAGTTATGAGTTTGTATAAGGTCTAAAACTACTATTGCACAAAATAACAAAGTTCATGTACTTTAAATGTGCAGGCGCCGTATTCTTGTAAGGGTTATGTCCCTAATATAGAGTTAGGCACATCTTTGATGCATGCTAAGCACCTTGAAATTGACATTAGAACTTGCACAAAAGTAAAGAATTCTCATACTTTCTATCTTTATGCAGTCAATAAGTGTGAACCAACCAATATATTCTTATTTTGTTGATGTACGCACCTATTTCGGATAATGTCCACTGGTGGCTCCTTGTGCTAAATTTTGATATCGAAAAGGTGTTCGTATTAGATTTTATGTCAATAGTTGGGGATGGAAACAGGGCTCACGCAACCACTACCAAAAAAGTGGTATGTTTTCTTGTATAATTGGCCATCCAAAATGTTGGAAATTCGTATAAATATGCTCTTAGAGTGACATTTGTGTTCTTTTAATCATGATTTAGACATTGCGTAAATAGTGGAGCTAGAGGACATAATTTTTGTTGCATTTGGTCATACTGTTAGAATCTCAGCGTGGGAGATTGTCCAAGTGGATGGATCTATGCAGGATAATGGGTGGGGGTAGAATTTTATATTGTGGCAAAAATAAGCGGTAAAATTCAAAATCTTGGCTAGGGGTGGGCATAGGCTAGGCCGGCCCTAGCCGGACCCTCAAATTGACCCGAAAAAACCCAGCTGGAACTAGGCCTGGCGAGGGCCCAAGCCCGGCTCGAGGCCCGAACTTTTATTGAGGGCCAGGCTTGGGCTTACCTCGGCCCGACCAGAGGCCCAAACTTTTACATACATAATATATATGTATTATAGATAATATACTAATTATTTTAAAATTTTCAATAATATATAGCTTAGTTGATAAAAATTGTTTTTTACAATAAGTATTGGGTTAAGTCTTAGTAAAATCAATGATTTTTTAAAATACACAACCCTTAAAATTTAAATGTAGAGTTTCCTATGCTCTTTTAAAACTAGTAAAATTTTGTAGTTCAATTAGTTAAAGCATTAGGTATTACATGATAGGTCCATGGTTCAAAATT
>JAOXJP010188960.1:0-12295 GCA_025762735.1 Platanus orientalis | reverse complement strand
GCTTAAGGGGGAGTGTAGAGATATATAATAGTTGTACTATGTTAGTGTCCAGCTTTTAGTCCCACATCGGATATGTAATACGTCATTCAATGATACATTTAGTACAAATAAAATGACCATGAAGCTAAATCCTCATCGGATCTTCATCCAAAGTTCACTTTCTCTCCTCTCTTTTTCTCTCATTTTCTCCCCTATTCTCTTATTTTCTTTCATTTATTTATTGTTTCCAAGTTATTTAACCATTTAATGAGATGATCCTTCTTTGAGTCATTTGTTTCCCATAGAAAGTCCCTTTGCAACTTCTCAATTGCTTTAAGGACCATTACAGGCGCTTTGAAGATGGAAAAGTAACAAGTTTGAAGATTGGAAAGGGTGGATTTGATAAAGCAATTCTACCCCTTAATGAGATGTAAACTTTTTTCATGAACTCAAAAGCTTTGACATCTCTTCCAACACCAGATCCCAAAATTCAAAGAAGCAGAGGTTTTCCCCAAATGGCAAACCAAGATACTTAACGGGTCATTCTTCCTTCACAACCCAAGGTTTGTGCATGAGAATCAAGTTCCCCAAACATAAGATTTTGACTAGCAATCTTGCTCTTTTCCAAATTTACTCTTAGCCCAGTCATCTTTCCAAAACATCTCCTCCCTCCCCCACAATTCTCTCCCACCTTCACATGTTCCCTTATAGATAACAAGAAATCCTCTTCTGGTATCGCTACTATCACCTAATTCTTTTAAATCCTTGAACTCTCATAACCCCCCCCTCCCTCAGCTCTTCCCTTAATGTTAACTAATTGTGATATTTCTCTCCCTGAAACCTATCCCCAGCCCCAATCTCCAATCCCTATAGTTTCCCTAGAAATTGCATAGACCTCTCTTTGACATTGCCTATCCATGTTTCTCTCTCCTCAGACCCCTCACCTAAGCTTTCTCCCTCAACCGTAGTGGACACCTCATCCCTCTCCATTTCTTCTTCCCCCCTAATGTTCCTCCAATCAGCAAATCTTCTTCTTTTCACTCCCCCTTACCTATATCCCTATACACCATATTCCTTTTCTCGCTACCCCATTCTCCCTCGTTACCCCATTTCTGCAATACCTCCCCTTCCGTATTCATCTCTATACTTCCTTCAACTGCCCAATCAATAACTTCAGCTGGATTCAGGGCCCCCTCCTGATGCTGATTCTCCACCCCTGAAACCTTGTTGATTATTGCTTTCATTCTGATAACCCCTAGATTTGACAACAATGACCCTTTTTCAAGTTGTCCACATAATGGCCCTATTATAGACCTCAGATTGTGTCTATCAGCTACTATCAATCCTCTTTTCAATGCCTCAACCTATCAATTAAATATATTGACCTATCTGCCACCACCACCACCCCCTCCCAAAAAAAAATAAAAAGTCTAAATCCCGCTATGTCCTTAATATGTAAGACATATTATGAAAAAACCAGAATGCCCTACTGCCTCAATGCCTTGACCATTGAATTGCCCACACATTTGAGCACTTCTCAATTTTTTAGTAAATTTTGAACATCAACAAGTGGTTGTACTAAATCACCCCTATCCCTGGTTTTAATAGGATGCAATTGACATCCCTGACATCAGTGTCATGATGAGTATCAGATTTGAAAGGCTTACAAATTAATCATTCAGCTCCCCTATTGATGTATCTTTCTCATCCCATCACTTCTCACAACGAGAATCAGATACACCAGAATATGGCTCCACCCTTGCTCATCCACCATAGTGATACCACTAGTCCACTACCGGGAAACTGTTATCTCCTCCTCTCTTCTCCTATGAAACTCCTCAGGTGTGATCTCCCCATGTCCTTGTCCATGCTGACCACCTCATTTTATGTGTACTCCTCGATAGATATCTGCACCAGATATGCTTGCCCTTGATACAATATGTTCAACTATTTGGGAATCTTCTGTTTGAGGCCCATCGAATATGATTCCCTATAATACTCTCCAATACCTTAACCCTGACTTCACCTCTTCAAGCACCTCCTCCCCCACCCCCAACTTTTTTAATCAGATAATCCCTCTCCTACAGCATTACATCCTATGAAAGAAATTTTTGTTGTTACCCCAAAATACCTCTTCCATAGCAAGAGTCCTGCCATATTCTTCTTTCAACCCCCTACCCTTTCCTTTTCTCCTCTCCCTCTTGTCTCACCTACTGAATTACTGATTGCCTCCAAGGCCATATCCTTCCTTCATTCGCTCCACCCAAACACCTCTCAAATCCCCGCTTTCAGTTTATCCTTCAAGAGTTTTAACTTCAGCCAGAACCTCTGGTCTAGGGGACCCCCAACCTTAACAATAACCCTATGTCCTAAATTTCCTTCTTCGCACCCAAATCACCACAACCATTTGGATAGGAGTGTTTTGTTTGTATCACGCATCCTTCTGAAACCAAGGCCTCCACTCTTCTCAGGTTTACAAACCTCATTTGAAGCCACCAGATGCATCCTTGGGTTTTCTTTCCACCTACCCCACAGAAAATCTCTTTAACTATTCTATATGGCACTGGCCACCAAAGAAGGAATGTCTACAAGGAATAAGTAGGTGGACAAGCTAGCAAGCACCGATTTTATCAACATGATCTTATCACCTATATAGATAAATACATCCCTTTCCAAACCACAAATCTTCTTTGAATTCTCCCAAGACCCAGATTCCACGAATCCTTACTTTTATAAGGAGCACCAAGGGGCATGCCTAGGTAAGGGAGCGAACCTTTCCAACAACCCAAAACTCAGCAAGCCTCCACAAATCATCCAACAGATCCACTCCATAAATGTATCTCTTAAGAGAAATTTATTTTTAACCCAGAACCCAGTTCAAAACATCTTTATCACACACTCAAGGTATTTTTAACTGTCTAACAAAGTTTTTGCACATCACTAGAGTGTCATCTGCAAATTGATGATGAGAAACTATCATCCCATTGCTTCACACTATAAAGCCCTCCAAAAGCTCCCTTAGAAAGCCTTAAGACAAAAAAGCTTCAAACTCCACTGCCACCACAAAAAACAAGAGAGGCAAGAGCGGATAACCATACCTAAAACCTCTAGTGTTAAGTAATCCACCGATGAGTCACTTGTAAGAATGGAGAACGAAGCTGAACCATAGCATTTTTTTTTTTTTTTTTGCATCCAGTTGTGCCATCTAATGCCAAAACCCATTCTTCTAAGCATATTATATAGAAATTTCCAGTTCACCCAATCATATGCCTTTTCTATGTCCAGTTTGCAAAGAACTCTAGTTTCCCCCTTGATGCAGCATGCATATAAGCTAGTGGGTGTGTGCACAAGGAGTTAGGAATAAAATTGTAGGAGTTATGATAATACATAAACAAGATTCCTACTTGCACATCCACACGCTAATTCAAGTGATTATTCAGAATAAATTCATATGCCGGAAAGGAGTTAGGGTTTACAAAATAATAGACCAATGAGGGAAGTAAGTAATTAATTAAATATTCCAACTACAGTTAGGGTACAAAACATTAGAGTTGCTGTCAAAAATTTCTGATGATTAAAATTTGGAAGAATGGTGTCTAAACAATAGGCCAAAACTTATGGATATGATGGAGAACAACAAAGATAACTGGTGATTCACAAAATAAATTTAGGAGCAGATTATAGATGAGATTATGGTTAAGGAAATAGAGCTAAACAACAAGGGTAAGATCAGAATTTGACACAGCTAGCCTTACAGCCAATACCACACAGTCAACTAAAGCGTCACTTACAAGAACTTGAAAGAGGAACAGGATTTGATTAGAATAAGATCAAGGATATTTTCAGATGGTTGCGCAAGCAGATGTCTGAATATAGGAGCTCCCAAAGTGGATTAAACTTGGAGTTCTTGAAGGAATATTCTGTAGCATGCAGTACCGCCCGAGCTTGAAGTTGACCTCGTGTGGATTTCAAACTCCAAAAGTTTTGGGGTTGGTTCCTCCACTTCCTATGTCATCTTGGAGTTGCTAAGACACTGTAGAAGTCTCACGGCCAGAAGAGATGGGATCAAATCTCCCATTAGCACGTTATGGCTCTGTTTTAACGTCTCGGGCTGTAGCAAAGCTAAGATCTCCAAATCGAATGAGTGTTTGAACTTGGAATCAACTTCCTGGGTGTCGCCCAAGGGTTGTAACAACCCAGCAAAAATCTCAAAATCAAACTCCCAATAATTAGGAGCTGGGAGCAGTTCCCCCAAAATCATTTTATCCCCTTTTTTAGCACCTATTGCTGATATACCCAACCCAATCTCGATCAAAACTGAATTTTGTGAATGGGACCCACTTCCCTTGGCATTGTCCAGCCCTATGATATTCCCTGGAGGTGTAGCTTTTAGCAGAACTCCAACCTTTTGAAGATGGTGATTGATCTTCTACACGTACCTCACAGATTTAGCACTTCAAAATCTGTAAAAATTAAAAGAAATTGAAGAAAAGAACAGTAGAGGAAAACCTTTAACCCAAGGCGAGGGAGTGGCCTCCACCACAACCGTTAAACTAGATTGAACCTAGACCCATTCCAGGGTTTTAGTGTTCTTCAACCTAGAACAAGAGTAGAAGATGAAGACATAACGTGAGACTCAAATTTTTTCTTTATTCATTGCATAAAAATATAAGAGCTGGTTGTGGATTGCTCTTATAGAATCCCACGACTAGGTTTCCACAATAAATCCCATGTAGGGACTGAAATACCCCTAATACAAATAATGACTACCCAAAATAACCCCCAACTAAAACAAATAACGAAAATATCCCTAATTAAACTAACAATGTCAAAACTACTCTCAAAATTTTGCACCCCCTTTTACATGAGACACAATTAACATAAATAAAATAAAAAATAATAAATAGAAGGCTGTGGACATGGCTCAATAATCAGCTCGGTCATGATGTCCGCATCACTTGTGAAGTGAACCGTGGGGAATGACCTTTCCAAATGGTGTGCTCTTCCAGCTATTGGCACTGCAGGAGGAATTCTTTGTGCTTGGAATGAGGAATTCTTTGTGCTTGGAATCATGTTAATATTTGTATTAAAGAAAAAGTGTAGAGAGCTTCTCCATTTCAATTATTATCGAGGAATTGTTGCAAGGTTTTAACTAGATGTTTACAAGTGTTTATGGTCCGTCCTCTTCTTTGTATAGGGAAGAATTCTGGGAGGACTTAAAGAAGTTGAAGGTGAGATGACATGGCCCGTGGGTGATTGGTGGGGACTTTAGTGTGATAAGATTTGTCCACGAGAAGAATAGGGAAGGCAGAATCACAAGAAGTACAAGAGACTTCAATGATTTTGTCAAGTTTGGGAATCTTTGGGATAGTCCTTTGTCTAATGTAAAATATGCATGGACTAATGGGCAGGAATTCCCAGTTTTAAGTAGATTGGACAGTTTATTGGTTTCGGGTGACTGGGAAGATGTCTACCCTCATTACTTTCAAGAAACCCTTCTGAAATTGACTTTTGATCATTGGCCTGTGATTTTACAAACCTCGGTGAGAAGTTTTGGTCTGAAACCCTTTTGGTTTGAAAACAAGTGGATGACCCACCCTTCTTTCAAGGAGTTGGTTGCTAATTGGTGGAAGGAATGTGAGGTGAGGGGTTGAGGAGGTTTTTGCTTTTTGAAAAAGTTGAGCTATATTAAAAGGAAACTCAGGGAGTGGAACAAGAGCACTTATGGGTGTTTGAATGAAAACAAAAATAAGCTTTGGTCCGAGTTTCAAAGCATTGATTGCTTAATGGAGAGGATGAGGAAGGAAGATCAGAGGAGCTGATGATTAGAAGAAGAGAAGCATTAGTGGAATTCGAGCAAGTGGCTAACGTTGAGGAGATTTTTGGCATCAAAAAGCTAAATGCAAATGGTTAAAGGAAGGGGATGGCAATATATGGTTTTCTGCAAGATGACTAACAGAAGGAAAAGAAAAAATCTAATTTCAGGTGTTCAAGTTGATAGGGCAAATGTAACAAACTTTGAAGATATTGCCAATGAAGCCATTCATTTTTATTCTTCTCTTTATAAAAATGATTCTATGTGTAGGCCAATTATTGAGAATCTTTTTGATAGTCAGTTGTCTCCTGACACTGTTGCAAGTCTTGAAGTGCCTTTTGGGGAGGAGGTGAAGGATACTATCTTTGGAATGGATAGGGAAAAATCTCTAGGCTATAATGGTTTCACAATGCTTTTTTTCCAAGAATGTTGGAAAATTATGAAAGATGATGAATAAGGCGATGTGCTCCACCTTTAATGTGTTGATCCCGAAAAAGGAAGGGGCGAGGGAGTTGGGTGAATTTCGTCTTGTTAGTTTGGTTTCTAGCTTGTACAAGATTGTCTTTAAGGTGCTATCGTTGAGATTATGCAAGGTTATGGGCTTAGTGGTTGCAGTGACTCAAAGTGCATTCATTAAAGGTCGCCAAATTACTGACAGTAGCTTGATTGCTATTGAATGCATCAATGTGAGAAGGTCTCATTCTAAAGGTGTGGTTTTCAAACTCGACATGGAGAAGGCATATGACAGAGTGGACTGGGGCTTCTATTCTAGGTGATGAAAAGAAAAGGGTTTGGGGATCGATGGATTAGGCGGATGGAAGGATGTGTGGAGAGCCCGTATTTTTCGATCTTAGTGAATGGCACTTCTAAAGGCTTCTTTAAGTCCTCAAGAGGGTTAAGGCAGGGTGATCCACTCTCTCCATTTCTCTTTTCCTTAGTGGCGGATGGGTTGAGTATTATTTTAAAAAAGGCGGAGCAAGTGGGCTTAGTGGAGAGCTATCTTGGGTGATGATAATTTAATGGTGTCTCATTTACAGTTTGTTGATGATACCACCCTATTCCTCAATGCTATGAAGGAGAATATTAAGATGATAGCAATTTGCCTTAGTATTTTTGAAGTGATTTCTAAATTAAAAGTAAATATGGATAAATCCTATATGGTGGGTATTCATGTGGACCAAACGGTTTTGATGGACCTTACGGGTGTGATGGGATGCAAGATTGGTGATTGACCTTTGAACTATCTGGGAATGCCTCTTGGTGGCAATCCTAAAGCAGCAATTTTCTGGGACCCGGTGATGAAAAAGGTCTCTAAGAAGCTTACTAGTTGGAATAAATCCTATATATCTTTAGGTGGTTGCATTACTTTAATCAAAGGTAGTGTTGGCTAATATCCCAATTTATTACATGTCTGTATTCAAAATGTCGTCCAAGGTGGTGCAAAAAATTAAAAAGTTCAAGAGGGACTTTCTTTGGGAAATGGGGGATCAGAGGAAGGATCACCTAGTGAAGTGGAAGGATGTTGTGAAATCTAAGGAACAAGGTGGCTTGGGAATTGGTAGACTGAAGAAGAAGAATTTGGCGCTGCTGGACAACTGGTTATGGAGATTTGCGTCGGAAGAAGGAAGCGTATGGCAATCTATCATTTATAGCAAATATAGAATGGATAGGAACGGCTGGGACTTCTCACGCACTCTCCCATCCCCGCACTATCTTCTATGGAAGCACATAATTCAAGTAAGTCCTATTTTCTACCCCCACACAAGATTTGCTTTAGGGGATGGGAAAAAATCAAATTTTGGACGAACTTATGGTGGGGTAATTCCCCCTTAAGTTCTCTTTATCCTCGCCTATTTCGTATTGTCGCTTATAAGAAAGCGGTGGTGGCTGATATTCTCTCTCTCAATAAGCATGGTTTGTCTTGGAATCGTCCTTTCTCTCGAGATCTTTGAGTGGGAAGTGGAAATGGTGGGGAACCTCACAAATGATCTCCTATTGGTTTATATATCTAGTGATGATAGGGATTCTCGCATTTGGAGTCTGTCTGCGGATGGTCTTTTTTCTCCATCCTCTCAACCTTCCCAAGTTAATTCTCATAAAGTTTGGAATTCTATTATTCCTCCTCGGGTCAAGGCATTAAACTGGATTGCTTCCCAGGGTAGGCAAAATACCTTAGACATGCTTTAAAGGAGACGCTCTTTTATGGCTTTGTCCCCTTCAGTTTGCTGTCTTTGTGGTAACAATGAAGAAAGTGGTAACCATATTTTTATCCATTGCCCTTTTACCTCTTCGGTTTGGAGCTATCTTTTGAAGGGTATTTCTTTATGCTTTGTGATGCCAACTTCAATTATTGAGGTTTTCTGCCAATGGGGTGGAGTTGCGAAAGGGATGTGTGGTAAGATGTTCCTCAAAGCTTTGTTGCGTGGTGTCGTATGGGGCATTTGGAAGGAAATAAATGAAAGGATTTTTTAAGACAAGAAGAGGAAGCATTGGGAAGTGATTGATTCCATTCTCTATGAGGTGGACTCTTAGTTGTTGGTTAAAAAAGAGTTTGAAAATTTCTCATTAAATGACTTTTTAAAGGATTGGGGTACTTGCATTTCTCTCACTTTTCGCGTAGCCACTACTTATTTTGATGGTGTTTTTTTGGGAACCCAGGGCCCACTGCTTTTGGGTGTATGTTAAGAGATTCATAGGGTGTTATCATCATTGCAAAAGGGGAGCTGAGAGGTGTTGCGGATGCGATTGTCGCGGAATTGATGGAGTTGTTTAAAGCCCTTCGTGTTCTCATGCAAAAGGAGCTAGTTGACTGTTTAGTAAAGGGTGACTCCAGGACGGTTATTAGTTGGGTGGAAGGGAGGCGAAGGGATCGTGGAGGCTATTTCATTTGATTTCTAAGGCGCCGCATAACTTAAAGGAGCAAATAAGCTTGCTAAATGGAGGCTTACTTGTCTCATATTCCTAGGGCACAAAATGCTCTTGCAAATAAGCTTTTTAAATGGAGTGTTAGCCAACAAAATGTTTTTGTAGGGGATTATATTATGGATTGTTAGTTTTCTCTTTGTTTTCTGCTTGGTAGGCTGGCTTTGCTCTGTCCCTTGTTTGTATATTTTTTTTCTCTTCTTATAAAATTTGTTATTCATCAAAATACACACACACACACACACACACACACTATATATATATATTCTTGACCTACTGTTTCTTTAAGTTCACTCCCGAAATAGGAAAAATCTTGGGTTTATTCAATAGAGGTAACCCTTGTTTGTTGGTTTGTTGATGGAGTCCCAATAAAAAAACCACCCGATTGAGGATAATTCCTTTTCTATTTATTGCCTATGAACAAGGAAGCAATAATTAATGCAATGATGAATCTCATAGAGTTTGATCGTGGCTCAAGAAAAACGCTAGTGGCATGCTTAACACATGCAAGTCGAACAGGAAGTAGTGTTTCTAGTGGAACAGCAATGTAATTTTCTTGTTCCTGCATAGTCCTCTAAGTACATTATTGACAATCTCACAAAGATCAAATTAAATAGTTACACCTACTTGTTTGACACTTTACTTCAATTCTGAATTCTAGCCTTCTAGAAGAAACATCAGCGCTCATAATTCCATCTCTGTCTACCAAAACTACTAGAAATATTTCAAAAAATGTAGGCATATGGCACATAAAAAGCTAGCGCCTTTCTTTATCTAGGGGAATCATTCAGAAAGGGCACAATGGACTTCAATCATTTTCCTTCTTGTTGCTGGATATCTTGTTCATACACATCTTCTCTTTGTTTCCCGGCCCTCTAATGAGTTACACACAGAGTTCAAAAAGATCAAATCTTTGATGATTCCATCATACATGATTAAGTTGTGAAAATTTCTAGATAGGCTTTCTCTCATCATCCTTATGGAATGGGCTCCTTTGCTGATGCCTTCACCCTTATCGATCTTCTTTTTCTTTTAGCTTTTAGAAAGGAGTTTCTTTCCCCAATAGTTATACATCACTAAGGTATATTCAGGCACATGTTACACATTGGTACTCTAGTGCATTTCTCCCTCTAAGTCAAAATAAATATGTTTGTTTCCTTTTCATTTGTTTCGAGAAAGATATCGATCAATTCCGATTCTTTCTTTTTCTATTGATTCTTTTTCGCCCCTGATCTACACCCCCGTTCCATCAACTAATCTTTTTTTTGGGGGGGGAGGGGGAGAATAAATAAGAAATTCATTAAAGAAGATAACCAAGCAAACTATAAGCACAAGAAGTACAAGCAAAAAGCTTCAAGCCACTCAAGAAAGAAGAAAAACAGAAAGCAAAGAAGCAATTATATCCCCAAAATCAAAGACTCCCACTCGAAAACGCAATCATGGAATTTGATATCTTTGAAGCAATGAGATATCAAGGTCCATGAACACAACAAAGACCATACATTGTCACAAATCCTATGAGGCTCCATCAACGATCCCTCAAAGATTCTCCTATTTCCTTCCAACCAAAGGCCCCAGCAGATTGCAAACAGGATAGTATCCCAGATGAGCTTTCATTTAGAGCTCCAAACACTGTTCTCCTTAAGCTTCCAAGAGGCCAACATCTCTTTCACCGAAAAGAAAGGATCCAGCTAACTTCAAATCTTAGAACCATCAAACACCATATGGGATAGGCCACCTTGAAATGGATAAGAAGGTGGTCTGCGCTTTCAGCTTCCGAGCAGCACATGATGCATCTATTATGAGTCAACATCCTGCGAGACACAAGCAAGTCAATGGTAAGGATTCTGCCAAGGCAAGCCAACCATAGAAAGAAACTAATCTTGGGAGGGATGAGAGGATTCCATATGAGAGAAAGGATATGGGTTAGGATCTGCCAAGCTTAAGGACCAGAAGAATGCCTGAACCAAAAAGATACCCTTGTTACTACCTTTCCACACCATGCAATCATCCTCATCAATATTACCCAATTCATACGAGTCAAGAAGATTCATCAATCAGCCATCTGCCTCCACTTCCCAATCATTGAGATTGGGATGTAATTGCAAATCCCAAGAGAAAGTGTAATCTTATTCTTGTTCGTGGATCTGTTAGTAATATTGAGAAAAGGTAAGGTCCATAAATATCTCTATGAATTCTCCTAATTTCTATGTATACAGATGTAGGATACCTCTCCAAAAGTTTTCGCAACTCAATCATGATTGACCAATGACAGAATCAGAGGACCATCATGGACTGATCTGTGACAGAGATCCCAGGGTAGAAAGAAAGGGACTGAAAGTAGAATCAAGGGGGATGATTGAGAGGCACTAGCTGGGAGGATGGGAAAGATGGAAAAGAAAATAAATGAGATAAAGGGGTTGACAGAAGCATATAAGGAGATCGGAAAACCAATGTTGAGATGCTTAACAACTGGGAATGGCTGCAGGAGCATGAAGCTGTGGTGAGTATGGTAGAAGGAAAGAGTGTTATTATGGCAGACAAAGTAGTAGCGGAGGGGAGAAGAATGCAGCTAAAAAATTGCCTAGTTGCAAGAATAGAGGGAGAGATTTTCAGTGCGAGTTCACTAACCTCGTGAAGACGAAAGCTATGGAAAGTAGCCGAAGAAATTGCGGCGAAACAAATGGTGGGGGGTTTATTTTTGTTCACTTTCCCCTCTGTGACTAAGGCGGAGCGGGTAATGCAGGAAGAAATAATGGATTAGATAAATTGCAGGCTGTTTATAAATGTATGGCACCCTTGGGCTGGTTGCAGAAATAACGGAAGTTGAAGAAGAGTTGGTAGTAATAGAATGGTCTAACTAAAAAAATGAAAACATTTTTCACCAAAGGATCAGTCCAAGAATACCACTCACTGGTAAATAGTGCAATACTTTTTCGATCGTCTCCACTATTTGAAATTTGAATTTGGAACGTCATAACAACAAATACGAGTATAAGAAGAAATGTTGATGCCTAACAAGATTAAGTGAATACTAGTAATTTTCTTTCTATCTTTTTATACATAACCGAAGAATGGAAAGGATTCTTCCAAAGTCTCAAGTCTAAGAAGTTCATGATAAATCATGGTTCAAAATCTCACACGATGCGGCTCGTATCGCGTGAGACATACTGGTATCACATACCTGCGGCACGAAACCCCCATATACTACGATATATCGCTCCCTATGCAACTTATCGCGAGACATATCGTACGTATCACACGTGTCTCGCAGTACGTGTGCCCCTTTTGCTTGTTTTTCCTTTAAAATCGAGGAGAGAGACGCGAGACACCCTGTCTCGCATCTCACGTATAGCAGCCAAAGGTGCCCCATATCGCAAGTGCTAAAAATACACTAAAACTCAAATTTTTTGCAATTTTTTGCTTCATTTACCTTCCATTGCCTAAATCTAAGACTCCAATTGAGTCAATTTCGTTTGAGAAGGGAGATTTGAGCCAGATTGAAGGATCGAACCCGAAACCCCAAATCTCAACAAAAATTTTGGTAATCTCTCTATTTCTTCTCTAATCCTTGTAGAT
>JAOXJP010188949.1:0-12295 GCA_025762735.1 Platanus orientalis | reverse complement strand
CAATTGATGAAGACAGCCTTCGAGACGAGGTAACCTATGAAAAAGGTATGCATACTATTCCCGTCCATATCATTCATGCCATTCATATGCACCTCCCCATGTACTAAACCCTTTTTTAATATAGCTGCCGTAGAAGCATCACCCACGAGGTAGAATGTTGTTGAAGTTCCCCTCATGGATCATGGTAAACTTTAGTCTTAATTTTGGACCACGTTCTCATATACCCTTGCTAACACTTTTCTTGTTTTACTTGCCTAGATGAAATTATGAGCATGGCTAGTGCCCTTAGGCGCTCTTCCAAACTTGCCTCAGCATGGGTGATCCGTCAAGAGTTACTTGCACATATAGCAACCCTAACACCTTCGTCTCCCGACCTTATGAGTACTGGAGGCAAAGTGTTGGAGGCCTTAGCCAAAGACGTAGATATCCATATTCGCAATGATGGGTTTCGGTGAGGGATAGGGATGTACTTCACATCTCTGATAAAGCAATCACTGTTAATATTGGAACTTGCAAGTATCGAGAATAATATTGAGGTTCGAGCTAACTTGGATGCTGTCGAGACTGAGAAGAAGAACTTGATGGAGAAGTTAGAGCAAGTTTATGATTCGATGACCAGTATTGACAATGCCTTGGCTAGTGCCCAGGAGAAATTGACAAGGGTGCAGATCTGAATTGCAGCCCTCGAGGCCACCCGAGGAGTGAGAGCGGTGGAGGGAAGAACTCTTGAATCAGTGATTTCCGTGGTCTCTTCCAACATAGATCGTCTTTGAGAAGAATTTGTAAGACGCAGTGATCGAATCCGATCTTCCTTGACCGAAGAGGAGGGTTTATGTAAATGTCTCATTTATGCTTTCCCAAGATGATGTATTGGAGATGGTGTAAAAACTTATAATGAAATAAAAGACTATATTTTGTCCTTTATCATTTTGCCTTTCTTAACACTGTGAAAGTCAAGTAAGCTTAACTATATAAGAGTTAAGCGTGGCTGACATTATGAGAGTCATGCTTGCTTGATGAGAGTCACATGTTGTTTGACTTTATCAGAGTCATATATAGTGGACATTATGAGAGTCGTGTATTATTTTACTTTATAAGGGTCAGATATGTGTCATTTGACTTGATAAGAGTCGAGTATAGCAGACGTTATGAGAGTCATGTGTTACTTTATGAGGGTCGCGATGGGTTGATTTCTGGAGGTCAAGTGGATTGTTCTTTGGCATTGTGAGAGCCGAACATGACCGAGTTTATAAGAGTCAAAGGCAATTGTTCTTTGGATTGTCGTATCATAACGAATCCATTATTCAACTTTTTTTTTGAGACACCCTTCTCTGAAAGATTGTGACCATTCGTGTTTATAAATGAGAGGGCTATTCTTGTTGCCCGTCTCACTCCACCGGCTTTTGTAAATACGTTCTTTTGATATTGTAGCCATGGCTCCCAAAAGGAAAGTTGCCAGTGTTCTTGAGGTTGGAGAACCGTCTGGATTACGTATAAAGTGAGTTGAGTCCTCGACTGAGGGGGAGGGTGCTGAGCCTTTATTTGACTACGGTACTCTTTGAGTCCTTTGTTTACTTTATGGTCCGCTTCCTTGGTTCTTATAACCTGATGCCATTGATGATTTTTTTTTGCAGATGTAGTAAGGATACCCGCTATTGGGGAGGTGGAGGCAAGAGTTGCTGAGAGTTGTCATAAGCATGATGCACTAATTAGGTATTTGGTTGGCCTATCTGCCAAGGAGGCAGACCTTCCTTTCGTCCGCCAAGTGATTTTAGATGCATTAGACTGCTTAGAGGCTTACATCTACAACTTCAAGTTCAGAGGAGCAGTGACTTGTCTCCTTGATGCTTTGTCCAAACTCTATGAGGTGAAGGACATCAAGGTATTGAAAGGGTTGGAGCATGATATTTGTCTATGCCTTCAGGAGGAAGAGATTAGGATGGCAGATTTAACCTCCCAATAGACCCAAGTACTGACAGAGATTGGACCGCTTGTGTGGGATGCCAATGAATTAATGGCACAAATGGAAGGGTTGAAGGAACGCTTTAACAAGGTTATGAATAGCCTTAAAACTTGTAAGAGGTTCATCGATCATGTGGACAATTTTATTCACTGAGCCATCTATATGGTAGACAGTTGCACGGGGAATTGATGAGCCGAGAGATAGACCGAGTCTGTGTGGAGACGATTGATAATCTCAACGTGGCACAATCAGATGTTGATGCAGCGAATGACACCCTGGAAGTAAATGTTGAGGTGTTGCCTTCGTTGTGTGCTAAACTCCTGGGTTTCAGTAGCCATGACCTAACAAGAGACTAAGGGTAGTGTAGGGAGTAGGACAGAGTGCCCTTTGTTGTATTCTCTTTGTTTTAGCATTCATTTAATAAAATTTATAAATTTTATGAAATGTTGTCAAATTTTATGCATCTCCGGAGTTTAGGCGTGTGTCTTCCTTGCCCCCTTTGAGAATTTTATCATTTGGAGTGTGAACATGATGATATAGTTCTCAAAGAAAAAGTGGGGGGTGGATGAAGATGGGGTTGCACCTGCCCTATTATGGTAGGCTGCCTACGTACCATGAGACAGGATCAAGCCTGGTCGTAGTTCGATTGCGAGATTTTGGGTATTTTGTCCCTTTTTTGCCCCTAAAGGTTACCCATTAGGACTGGGGTTCGCTTAATTTTTGCATCGCATTGCCATTACTGGTTTTTAATGTGATCAGCAAGGTTTTAATCTTACCGTGAGTGGACTCTTTTACTCATGCTGCTCAATGCGAGTTTTTGCCACACCCTTTCCATCACGCGTGATGCATATATTTTCCTTTTTTGCCCTTAGGATCTCTTAACCTAAGTCTGGGGATTGCCTAATTTTTGCATCTCATCACCATTGCTGGTTTTTAATGAGATCGGCTCTTTTTTTGTGAATGGGGTTGCATCTGGGGTAGATGAATACCTGGACTGCCTATATACGTGTACATGATAGGATCAAACCGACGTAGTTCCTTTAAGGTCATTATGACTCATCTTAAGAGTAGTACTTCTTCAAGAATCTGGCATTGGTAACGGGTAGGATTTGGTTGCCTTCCATTTTCCGAAGCAGGTATGCACCATTAGGATAAGCTTTTTTAATGGCATATGGGCCGTCCCATTTAGAGGAGAATTTTCCTTCCTTCCTTCTTGTAGGATCTAGAGGCAATTGTGCAAGGAGTACCAATTCACCTTTGGTAAATGATCGAAGCTTGACTTTCGTATTGTAGGCCCTGGCTATGCGAGCTTGGTATATAATTCCAATTGTTGTTGCGTGGTGAGCCTAGATTCATCAATAGTTTTTAGTTTTGAAAGACAGATTCTTGTAGCTTCTGTCTCTGTTAGGCCGTCCTATATTTCCACCCGTAGGGATGAGACCTGGATTTCAACAGGTAGGATTGTTTCTGTACCTAACACCAAAGAGTATGGGGTTGCTTGTGTAGGTGTACTAAAAGTAGTGCAGTATGCCTAGAGTGCTTCCGGTAACCGCTCATGCCAGTCCTTTTTGTGCCTAGTTACCATTTTTTTAATGATCTTACAAAGGGTTTTGTTAAAAGCTTCCGCCAGACCATTAACTTGGGGGTAGTACCTTGAAGAATGCTCCAGGTGAATGTTATACTTTGCCATTAGTCGGTATAAAGATGAACTTACAATGGCTGCCCATTGTCTGTAATTATACGGTCGGGAACACCCAACCTATATATGAGGTGAATTTTGACAAACTGGACGATGTCAGAAGCCTTGATTTCTTTTAAGGCTACAACCTCGGCCCACTTAGAGAAATAATCTGTTGCAGCTAAAATATACCGATGCCCTTTGGCAGAAGTAGGGGTGATGGGCCCTACTATGTCTATTCCCCATTTGGAGAAAGGTCATGAGCAAGAGGTGGTGTGCAAAGGTTTAGCCGACACATGGCCGTAATCACTGTGTAATTGGCAAACACAACATCTTTTGGCATAATTGATACAATCGACCACCATCTTTGGCCAATAGTAGCCAAGTCATTTTAGTTAGTATTGAAGCTTAGGACCTCTCTGGTGCCTTCCACACAGGCAGGCATGCACCTCAGCCATCACCTTGGTAGCCTCATCGGTTGATAGACAGAGTAATAATATGCCATCGAGTGATCTCTGATATAATTGATTACCTTGCAAAGTAAATCGGGTGGGTTGATGTCGTATTTCAGTGCGCTTTACAGGGTCTTAGGGCTTTCTTCTATCCATGAGATGTTGGATGAAGGTCTCGTGCTAGTCTTCTTCCCCCATGATAGGCTTTCCATCTATGCTCTATGTGTCATGGTTACATAGATCGGTGTTGCAAATGAGCAAAGCATTTTCTTCGCTGGGTGGGGCCAATGGGGGCACAACTTGCCTTTCCCCAATGTGAATGACGAGGTAATCGTCTCTTGGATGTGTGAGTGATGTTGCCAAACTTGCCAATGCGTCAACTCGTCCGTTATGGTCTCTTCTTATGTGTTGTATTTATAAATGCCGGAACAATTTTTCCAAGTCTTTAGCCCTCTAGAAATAAGGCGTGAGACTTAGCTTTTTGATATGGTAGAGGCCATTCATTTGATGAATAACGACCTCTGAATCCCCGTAAACTGTAAGGTCATCTATGGGGATTTCTAGGGCCAGTTCAAGGCCTACAATCAGTGCTTCGTACTCAGTTTCATTGTTCGAACGCCCCTCAGTGAGTGTGAGTGAGTGCATGACGATGCCATTTTTTGGAGTAACAAAAACAATGCCAATTCCCAAAGACTTGTCTGTGTTATCTCTTAGAATGGCAGAAGAACCTCGGGATGCACCATCAAAGAATATTTCCCAATCTTTCTTTACTTGTACTTACACGACATTCTCATCAGGTAGCTCCATTCATAGCGGGGAATCATCAGGTACTGGGTGTGCAGCCAGGAAATCTGCAAGTGCCTGCCCTTTAACTGCTCGTTACGGCACATAAAGGATGTCAAACTCTGAGAGAAAAACGATCCACTTCGTGATGCACCCTTGTACCGAGGGGTGACTCATAATGTACTTTAATGGGTTGACCCGTTATATAAGATGGGCTATTGTAGTGAGGAGATAATGTCTCAATTTTTGTAGCATAAAAACTAAAGCCAAACAAGTATTTTTTATGGGAGAGTAGTTTAGCTCTGTGCCTACCATTATCATGCTGAGATAATATAAGGTATGTTCCTTGCCTTCCTCATTATGTTGGGCTAACAGTGCCCCAAGAGATGATTCCATGGCCGCCACGTACAAAAGCAATGGCTTGCCCATAGTTGGGCTCATGAGTGCCGGTGGGTTTAGCAAGTATTGTTTGATACTGTCAAAAGTATTTTGGCAGGATTGGTCCTGAATGAAAGGGACTCCTTTCTTCATTAGACAAGAAAAAGGTTGGCAACGTCCTGAGAGATTAGAGATGAACCGTCGGATGTAGGTGAGTTTTCCTTATAATTTTTTGAGCTTAGAGATGTTTTGTGGTTTGGGCATCTCGATTATGGCTGTAATTTTTTTAGGATCAATCTCTATTCCCCTGTGCCAGACAATAAACCCAAAAAATTGTCCTGATGATACGTCAAATGGACACTTGAGAGGGTTCATTTTCAAATTATATTGGTGAAGGCGTTGGAACACTCTGTCTAGATCGGCAATGTGGTGTTGCTTGAGCTTTGTTTTCACAACCAGGTCATTGACATAGCATTCGATCACATCATGCAACAGGTCTTCAAATATATAGGTCATTGCCCTTTAATAAGTGGCACCAGCATTCTTTAGACAAAAGGACATGACTCTGTAGCAAAATACTCTAATCAACGTATGAAACGCCGTGGCCTCTTCATCCTCTAGAGCCATTTGTATCTGGTTATATCCTGAATACTTGTCCATGAAAGAGAGAGCTTCATATCCCATGGTGGCGTCTACCATTAGCTCTGTGAGTGGCAGAGGGAAGTCATCCTTTAGGCAGGCGCTATTGAGGTCCCTATAATCAATGCACACCCTGATTTAGACATTCTTTTTCTGTACCAGTACAATATTGGCAAGCCACTTGGGGTATCGGACTTCACGGATGAATCTGTCCTTAAGCAACTTTTTCACCTCGTCTTCTATCTTATCAGTAATATTATGCCTGGCTTTGCGAGGATGTTGTTTGATGGGCCGCTGAGTAGGGTCAATTGTGAGTCGGTGGATTGCAACATTGGGGTCTAATCCTAGCATTTCAAAATAATTCCAGGCAAACACATCTTGGTTTTGCCTAAATTTTTTTAGATATTATGCCTGTTCTTGTGAAGAGAGGCGTGCACTAATGAAAGTAGGGCAGAAATCATCCTTTGTTCCCAGGTTTACTTCGATTAGATCGTCCACCATTGCTTGGCCTCAATCCCCAAGTTCCGGAGGCGCAGGCATCACCGAATCCATGACAAAATCATTGGAGGACAACTTTTGTTCTGTGAATAAGCACTCAAAGGGGGCATCTTCGAATAGATCTATTTCAGATGTTGTGATGACATGTGAGGATACTTTTATTTTGGTGGGTCTCTTGCCTAGCCCTTTTGTATCTTCCTTATTTTTGGAATGGAGGACTAATTGCTCGAAATGCTGGGTTAGAACTTCCTTTCCTTTGTAAGATCTCTTCCATTTTCCTTGTTGATCAAAGCTAGAGTTCTGAAGTAGCTGTGTGGCCAACTTTGTATGTGGTAACAGACTAGCTGGGTCCTTGAGTTCTCGCTCTGAGATAGGCCTTGAATTATTAGGAGGCTAAGCATGACTTTCAGGAAAAAAGATGAAGGATGTCCGGTAAGTGTCAACACGCATTCCTGACAGGTGTGCTAGAGGAAGGACAAAGTCCTATGCTACAGACTCAGGTAGCAATGGTGAGTAACCCTTAGCAGTCACGACACCATTCTTTACTTTGAGCTTCCTTAGCTTAGTTCTTACTTCTTTGTCTTTTGCTGATGTTTCTAGGGGATCAAACTTTTGATAATATGTTGCATCAGCGAAGTAGGACTCTGCCATTTGAAAGGGATTGTTATCAACTATTATGGTTCCCTGAGTGTCTTGCCAGGGGTACTTGATGCACTGATGATATGTTGATGGGACCACCTGAAACTTGTGGATCCATGGCCTTCCTATGAGAGCATTGTAAGCAGTATCGACATCAATCACATAAAAGGGTGTCCAATCCTCGATGTGACCAAACTTTTTTCCTTAGCCTAATAGAACCAAGAGGGCATTGCTCATTTTGATTGAACCCTTGGATGGCGAGTGTGCTTGGTTGAAGTTGAGATGGGTCTATTCCCAGATAGTCCAGTGTTTTGGTCGGAAGGATGTCTATTGTTGATCCTCCGATGATCATGACTCTTGACATAGGTTGATTATCGATAGAACCCGTGATGAATAAGGGTCGATTATGGCTGGGATCATCGGAATACCGATCAGTATCTTCGAAGATTACCATGGGCATACACAATCCCTCTCGTGTTGCAGTTTGCCAAGAAGCCCAAACAATCTCGTCATTTGTAGCAAACTTATTTAGGTGAGTTAAGGCATAGATCATAGGCTCTGAGCTCTGGTGACATGCAGAGAGCATCATAAACTATCAGTAGTGATGGGATCTTCTTGAGGTGTGCCATCACGTTATATGGGATGGGGTTATCTGTTTTCCTGATGGCTTTGCTATGCTCAGCCTCCATGGATGCCTTCTTCATTGTGTCAGCTTGTTGATTAGATGTGGAACCTCATGGGGGAATTTGTTTTTTGGACCTCAACTTAACTTGATTAACTTGCTTGGGGTGTGGCTGACGCCCCTCCACAGGGGTAGTAATTTTAAGTTTCGTGACATTACAAGCCTCTATCTGTGGGCTATTAAACATTTCATTCTTAGAGAGGTCCTAGGAAGCAGAAGCAAAACTAGACTCACTGATGCTAGATTCGTCCGAGTCAGTGATCAGGGGAGGCATATCTTGAATGTCTAAATCATGATTCCTAGTTTACCGTAGGTTCAGAACGTCGTCATCTTCATCAGTTGAAGTCGAAGAGTCACTGGCATCCATATCAATGTCCCATTGGTCTTAGGGCAGGAACCGCACCACACTCTATATATATTGGGAATCGTGTTTATATACCCTTTGCCGGCGATATAAGCGATCGATGAACATTGGCCAAGAAGAGACATAGCACGATGGTAGTGTCAAGTACCAATCGAAAGCTTGTGAGTACAAGGACACTGGGAAGAGCCGTACCAATAAATCGTGGGCAGTGGCTGGCAAGCCTGTTTCTTCCAGGAATCTGTGGGCATGGAAATGGGGGTCCCCTTTTCCAGTATATAGTGTAAGCGAAGGGAGCTGATAGTCCTCATGTTTGATGGGTTACCTTGTTTCACCGAATCGTTGTGAATCCAACAATTGGGAAATGATTTGATTAGGAGCGTCATCAAATTCCTCATATGTTTGTTGTTGAGGGGGCCATCTCAAGGGGTCTGTATTCCAAGGATCATATGGTTCCATGCTCGGTCTCATGAACTCGTGGATGAACATTTTAATCAAATAGCCCCAAGAAGGTATGCTTTGCGGTGCAAGGTCCATGTACCAATCTAATGGTAGGCAATCCAGGGAAAGTGGGAACAATCACAGTAACAAATTGTCATTATGCATTACCTCTCTACATGATATCATGAACTTGAACAGATGATGCCAGGGGCACTGGTAGCTTTCGTCTGAGAAGGTAGCGAATAACGGGACCTTAAAACCAGGTGAAAATGCCTCAAAATAGACTGCACGACGATAAGGAAAAGCTCATCGCTTGAACTTGGCTAATATATTTTGGAAGTATATACGCTTCCAAGGTGTCATTGGTAAATGAGTTATCCTAGCAGATCGTAATGGGGGGTCTTGGATGGTGCCTGTTAGCGTGATAGAGATACCCCCAACATTGTACCTATAGACCTCCATCGGGATAGTTACCGCTTTAGAATGATCTTGGTATGTCACGGTGTTTTGTGACCAATCAATGACTAGTGTTGATCCGTGAGGTATTGGTGCTTGTGGGGGTCCTCCCTATGAACGAGGATTCCGATTATGTAGAACTGACATCATATTACAGGAAGCCATCAAAGGCGAAGGTGAAGACTCTTCTGGTGTAACCGAAGCCTGAAGGGGTTGTTCTAACCAATAGTCTTCATGGGTCTTTTTAAGGACCTTTCCCTTTCTTTGTGTTACGGCTTGGAGTCTTCTTTTCCACATCGTCTCACCTTCAGTTAAAACCCAATTGCCTTTATCATCGTCGTCATCTTAAGTGCTAATGAGATCGACCATGTCTCTATCAGCAAAGACAACATTAGTGGTGGCAGCCCTCATTTCTGCATCTAGCTCCACGGTATTCTTGTTGATTAGTTCTTGGAGCTTATCCTTAAACACGAAGCAATTTTGTAGGGTATGCCCGAGAAAGCGATGATACTTGCAATACTTTGGGTCAAAGTAGCTTCTGCTGGTCTTTTTGACTCGGGAAGTATGATATCCTGAGGTTCAACTATTTGCCTGAAGAGGCTCTCCAGATTGTCCAGATGGAATGTGTAGGCCTTTTCTTGAAGCTTTTTCATGCTTGGCCTCCTGGGAGGGGCTTCTTACTCTACCGGCTTGGTTGCCTCTGTACTGTGGTTGATTTTCAACTTAGTGGGTGGTCATTTAGTGCCTAACATGGCTGACTCTATCTTGTTAACCATCGCTTTTCCTCTCCTTTCTTGTTTATGATCTAACAGCCTTCTCTCTAAAGCGGATGCCTTAGATATCAAATCATCAAACCCGGAATACTTTTGGACTATGAGGTGAAGTGAAAGCTCGAAGGCTATATTCTGCAGGCACGTCTCCAGTAGCGTCTTGATTGGAGGTGCATTCTCACATGCGTAAGACATATTTTTCCATCTATTGATGAAGTCCATGACTGACTCACTGTCCCACTGTCTTTCATTAGTTAGCTCATACAACTTGACATGTATGTATGTGCCATGGAACTGTTGTACAAATGCTCATTTCATTGACTCCCAGTCAGAGATAGAGTTGGGCTTCAAGATTGAGTACCATGTGAAAGTTGCCCCATCGAGGGATTGTACAAACAATTTTAATAACAAATCACCTTGTTGGGCAATGGCACCGCATTGAGACTCAAAATGAGCAATATGTTGTTTTGGGCACATTATCCCATTAAATGTGTTGAAGTGAGGTTGAACAAACTTCGATGGAAAAGGTGTTGCATCTACATGCGGGGGATAGGGTTTTCCTGTAATGTATGTGCTTCTAGGTTTTTACTCTTTATATTCATTCAGCATTTCAGTCATCATTGTTCGCATATAGTTGGGGTCTACCATGGGCGTACCCTGATGCACATATGGTCCTTGCAGCGTAAAGGGAGGCTATGCATACGCAGTGTAACCATTGTAACCATATGTCCATGGAGGTGTGTGCCCATGTAGAGGCGGCTCTTGCTGTTGATAAGGAGCTTGGTGAGTTCCTTGTGGATGTGAACCTCGTGGGGGCGCCTGTATAGGTGGTCTTTGCAAAGTGGACATGTTGGGTGCAATGCTTACAACTGGGGTAGGCCCAAGCAGAGTGGTAAAGGTGTACTCAAGTGTATAGGGATCGTACCCTCCTTGCCCTGGTTAGGGACGGTTGGCCTTACTGATTCTACTGTTGTGAGATTGGGATTTGAAGGGATTGTCCCCTATCTTTCAAGTGTGAGTTGTTCAATCATGGATTTTAATTCTGCTGTGGTGGCCTCCTGAGCAGCTAAGCGACGATCTCAACTTTCTACCTGAGCTCACCACAATGTAGTTATAGTGTGCTCCCCTTCAAAGTCAGAACGATAATCCCTGAGGTCTACATTTTTTGTACTTGTTGTGAGATCAATGGGCAAATCCTAGCCTCTCCTTGACCCCACTACGGTAGCCTGAGATCCTTGTGAAGTAGAGGTGACATTGATTGTTGCAGTGACTCCGTGTGGGGTGTATGGACTGTCCTCATGATGGAACATGATAGGAGAAGCTGTAGGACCCATCCCAGTAATTGGTAGTCCCCATGAGGGTGCTCTAGGTATTTTGGCACTTGCCGCCAACTGACTTCTGGTCATCATATCGGCAGTGTCAACAGAAGTGTCTTTTCTTACCCCAGTGAACATCACTGCTGCCTGAGATTTATGGGGAAGGCCAAATTTCTGACTTATGTTATGATAGATCATATTGTCTTTGGCATTGGGAGGCCAGAAGGGATTATTTCCTTGGGGGTGCACCCAAGGTGGCATTGCATTAATTTACGTAGCCCCATTTCAGGTTGCTCATGAAAGAGCTGGGGTAGATTGGCTTCTTGTTCGTGTTCAGAGGCTGAGATTTTCCTTCTTTTTGGTTTGCCTCCTTTAAGAAGATCAAATCAGGTCAAGAGCATTGAGTTTCTGAATTCTATTCTTGCTTTATTGTTTTGCTTGTTGCGCCTATTAAAAGGGGTGATCATGTTGCCTTGCAACTGGTCCTTTTGTGAAGCATGGGTTTCTCCCTTAAATCCCCTTCTCTTTTGTTACACATTTTCTTCAGGACTAAATGGTTTGAATACCTCAACCTGATTGATAATCTGCTGCTTCATCTGATCCCTAAGCATCGTAGGGACTCTAGTGAGAATGATATGGACTGTAGTCAAATCCTGGTTCTCGGGTGGTGAGAAAAAATCTTA
Source organism: Platanus orientalis (assembly GCA_025762735.1). Lineage (NCBI taxonomy): Eukaryota > Viridiplantae > Streptophyta > Magnoliopsida > Proteales > Platanaceae > Platanus > Platanus orientalis. The sequence continues at coordinate 556 of JAOXJP010188949.1, read as the reverse complement.
CCTCAAGCCCACCTGTGTGCATGAATTATGATTTACTTGTTCATTCACCACAACTAAGTCATGAGAATGTCACGGTTTTGTGCGCGAATGTGAAATTTCTTGTTCATTCGCCATCAACATATGGCTCATGACTTGCCGCTTCCGAGGCGTAAAGTTTTGCATGAATTTGAAATTTCATTATCATTCACCACGGGTTATTGGACTGAATTGTTCGTGAAAGGTGTAGCGCCAATGACTTGTTTCTCAGGCCTGTGCATCATGGCCATTTTACACTTCTTTGTCTCATTACGCCTGTGCGAATGATAAATGTTTATATCATTCGCCCACATTTCTCTCGGCGAGTGTGCATTTTTACTTGCATTCGCGCTCATTTGTCATAGCGAATGAAATTCTGGGGCCTCGCCCGAGACAAAATTCTATCTCTTCTGAGAGGTTTGCATGTCTTCTGACTGTTTGCTTGGTTGAGTTTTTGGTCTCCATTGTTTCTTTGACTTTTTCACCATCATTTGGGTGACATGTCCCCTTGATATGTCGTTAGACTTGCCCTTTTTGGCTA
>JAOXJP010188948.1:0-26279 GCA_025762735.1 Platanus orientalis | reverse complement strand
CTGGCTACTTAGCCACTGAGCACACCAGCCCTACTATCAGCATGAATTCACTTCACCATAGATCCAATGGTTACACAGAGAGCCCTTTGATTCAGATCCATTTTTGTATTGGCATGAACATAGTTGCAAGGAAGCTAGATAGAGGATGGGAAGCGAGTATAATTCAGTTTTTCTGGTTTCTGGGAAGTAAGTTCAAGCTATTAGAAAAATGATTGGGAAGCGAATATAAAACAAGCTTTTGATAGGTGAAACATTTTAGAGAATTAACAAAATAAAGTGCACCTTTAAATCCAGTCTGTAAACCCTATGTTACTAGCAGTGGATTAAATTCTTTTCTACAAAATTTTAATATTTGACTATATAATTTATATCATTTTATTGTAGACTAATAATAAATATTCAAATCGAATGGTTTTTACACAAGGTCTGCCATAGTCCGAGATGCCTAGTTATCCACACATATCTCATGTAGCAAAATCAAGATATTGCTACCCATACTAATATAATGGACTGTTGGCTTATCTATTTGCTGTTTTGGTGCCACTAACAATTTATTTATTATTTTGGTAAAGATGCACAATTTTGATAAGTTACGGTTCTTTATACTTCTATAAACTTAATGACATGGTATGAATTTAATATTTGTTCAATATTTCTTTTTCGTGGTTACTTAGTTGCATTTTTTTCTTGTTAATGTACTTGCACATTTGATTTATATTCAATGATTCTTTGTTATTTGCATGGTATAATTTTTAGGTTACTTTATTATTTTATAGAGTTTAATCACTTCACTGCATTGCATCGTATTTGTATTTATTGGTCGTAGACTAATAGTTGTCTGTCTCCAGTCCAACCCTCCTAGCACCCCATAGTTACGGGACCCGCACTGGGTAATAATGACCTTTACTTCCTATTTGCAATGACTTGTTAACTAATTATTCTCATTTTATTTCCTAGTCATTTTATAATATATTTTTTTCTAATAGTTTTGAAGTCGCTTACAAGTTGCACTTTACTCGTTTCATAGCTGTTTTATAGTGGTTCCCTAGTTGCCTCTTGCTCAATTTCCAGTCAATTCTTAATTGTTTCACTTCTCGTTTCCCAATGATTTATTGAGCCTCACTTCCCACTTTCGCTTCACTCTAGTAACTATGGGCATGAATCACCATGTACACCAAGCCAATGCTTAAAAATCGACAATTCATATAATGAAACTAGTTAAACTAGGACCCCAAAATCACACACACACACACACAGAGGCTAGCAATGGCAGCAATGACATCTACCAAGGGTTGCTGGAACCCTTGGTTCTTTTGAGAAAAGTTGCAAAAAACAAAAGGATTATTAGCCTTGGTTACAGTGTTATTACCATCTTTCTTGAGCATGTATTCATCAAATATATGAAAAATCCCCTCAGACATCACACCCTCCATTTCACAACTATCCTTGTAGGAAGTTCTCTTTCAATGTATATTTGAAAATAAAGTGGGACACAAGGAAGCTTCAAACCTTTGTTGTTGTATGGGACCTAAATGACCTATACAGGATCAAATCTAAATGTTTCATTATACCCTACATGAAACAAAATTCCAAGTCTGTTGTGCTACTGGGTTGAGATAGCATAAAATTATACCAGCTATGCAAGAAGAGATATGGTGATAAAGTGAGAAATAGTGGTGAGGTTGAAAACAATTTTTGAGCTAAAAATGCAATTACTGCCACAAAATAATGGATCAAACTATAAGAAATATGTGGTGCAACAAAGAAAAAAATATTGAAAAGTTCAAGCAAAGTATGTTAATAAGATTGAAAATAGAAAAATTTGATACCATGTTGTCAATAATTATTATAAAGGATGGAAGAATTAAGTCCACAATGATATGGAGAAACAAATGAAGAACCACTATCAATGTTACCGATGTGAAAGACACATATATGACCAATGATTGTGAAGATATAAGGGCCATTGGAAGCGAAATTGAGAAATTAATAGAGCTAGAAATTCCATCATAAAAATAAACAGTTGACCAAGATAAAATATATGGAGGTGTTGCACTCAAAGATGAAAGAATTGCAACCAAACTTAGGCTGAGTACTTTCAGTAAGGAGTGGAGATGGTCAAGCCATACTTACACATGAGAGTTTACCAAAAGAAACTAGGGGGGGATTCCTAAAGGCTTCCATAGTGATAATGATGGACTTGAATATCTCCAAGAAACCAGGCCGGTTTTCACTCAGGACTGGTTCAATCAAATATCTTAACAAAGAGGAACTTTATTAGACAGCCTTTGGATAAGGCAGGATGCCAACTTCAATTTGACAACATGTAACCTTGTGCCAGAAAAAAAAATCGAGGGAGAAACTACATAATTTAAAGCAATGTGATTAAACCAAATGGGGGAAAAGAAAATGATCTCAATTACATGGCAATAACAAAATTTCTAATAACTCACATCAAGGTAAAATCCAGTACTACACATATTCGAGTGATCACCATAACAAAAGCATAGTAAATATAAAGAACACAGAATCTACCTCCGTGATATATTTTGACAACTCTTCGTCAGAGGAGAACATCAACATTTGCTTGGCATCATTAATTGAGAGATGATCATACGCCTTCTCGCTACAACCAGCTATTTCATCTCTGCAAGTGGCAGAAAAGGATAAACATATAGAAGAAAAGATCGTTAATAACCACTCCAATTCCCAGAGGTCAAACTTCAATTAAAAAAAAAATCAAGGTATCCTCCCAAAGTATAAATTTAAAAATGAAATTCAAGGTATCAGATGGTAGTGAATTTGGTTGTTCTACCATTAATATTCAAATCAGTAGGGCTTAAATGCAGTCAAAGTGTGTAGGAATAGGACAACTACAACACTCGAAATTGACCTGATTAGATGATCACAAGCATCCCTTAAATACTTTATTCCTCCACTTCGCACACATCTTCCTAATGACTGAAAGATAGAAGGTTGTCGAATCTAATGTGTCTAATATTGGTTGGGGAGCAATCCTAAAACAAAAGGCAAATGAGGGTGAAAAGATTGTTCAGTCTGCTTATCGAATATAAGGAGATAACCAACAGAAATATCCTGTTGTAAAAAATAAATAGTGAATGCATTAAAAGCATTGCTTAGGTTCCAGATCCATGTATTAAATCAGTAGTTTATCCTTAGAATTGACTAGGCTCTAAAGCGTATCCTAAAAAAGGATGCCAGAGTTGGTAGTGACGCAGATATTTGCAATTGCATGAAGACAGTGTCATCCTTGTTCAAATTTGAAGTAAAGTTTATTAAAAGAGAAAATAATTTCATTCCAAACTTCCCAACGAGAGAACATTTGTATGAAGGAACAAGTAGTTACAAAGAAATGAAGAAGATGAAGATTGGCAGAAGAGACCCTTTCTAATAACAAGTTCCAGGACATCCCAAGTGTATTAAGATAAAAAGGACCTTTTAGTCTATCCATAAATAACTAAAAGCTTCTTTTGATATAAGGGCATCTTTTTCATTCCAAAGAAAGGATGGTTACAAGAAGGCAACTCTCAACAAAGAAACAACCAAAGAAAACTAAAGATGGATTAAAAAAACATCTTCTCTACTTTGAAGATCAACTCTGTAAAGTAAAAATTTAAGATAGTAGTAAAGTAGTTTCCATTATACAAGAACCCATTATACCAGGAGAATCTCATAATAGTGTATGACGTAAAGACTTATGTAAGAATTTTGTAGTGTAAAGCATGTATGGCTATATGAAGAGTAATCCTCCTCAACTACAAGGCATCAAAGAATTAAGGGTTCTCTTGTATGCAGGAGTTCAAGAGAACCTAGAGTTGTTTGGTCCTTGTAAGTTTATGAGTTGTAAGTAATAAAGACAAAGCGAGTGTAGTAAGTCCCCCTTTATCAATAAGAATTGATTTAATTTATCAACAAAATTTGCACCGTATCCAAGTGGAAAATGGATATCTAGTTATGCCTATTATTGATTCCAGGCAATCCAAGGATTTTTTTTGGGGAGATAATTAACGAGATTTATTAAAGAGAAAAGGAAAAGAAAGGCTAATAATACAACAGAGAAGTGGAAGAGCCACTACTCAATATCCACCGGGAGACAACACTCACAATAAGAAACCAAACTCCTCACCCTCCCAATTTGCCAATTTATCCGCCAGCTCATTTTGGCTCCTATCAATGTGAGTAATGGAGACCTTCATCAAGGCGATCAACTCCCTAATCTCATAAATGACAGCAGCCGTGCTCCACAAGACATCACCCTTCCCCAAACCCCAGCTTACAATAGTTGTGGAGTCTCCCTCAACAATACAATTCGTTACATCCAGTCTCTTCATTTCCCCAAGCCATATAAGAAGGCCCATAGCCTCAGCTTTTATGGAGTTGCAAAGGCCCACATAAAGCTCTGACAATGCTGCTAGAATAGTTGCGAATCACGCAACCAAACCCCACCTGGCCTGGATTTTCTTCAGAAGCACCGTCGAAGGTCATCTTTAAACATCCGATAGGAGGAGGAATCCAAGTAAGAACCTCTTTGCTTCTCAAAGGAGGGGAATCCCTTGAATTCTAAAGTAACCCCAATCCAACTACCCAACTCACTGATAATAGCATCAGTCACTTCCTTTGGAGATATAAACTTATTTTCAAAGACTCAGAGATTTACTTCACGCCAAATTCCCCAAACCACTCCATGAAGCAAACAATCCCAAAAAACTTTGCCACGAATCCCATTTCCACCAATGAACCATTGCCAAATAAAGTCTTTAAAATCTTCTGGCCAAACCCGAGATCACCCGACAAGGAGAAAAAAGAGTTCCAAATAATTTGAGCAAATTTGCAATGGATAAAGATGTGCCTGACAGATTCACCTTCTTGTAGAGGATACACCAGCTTGGGGAAAGGGCCGTACAAGGTCTTCTCCTTTGCACAAATACAGCTCTACAAGCAATTGATGAAAATTTTGGGCCCGACTTGATCAGTAATGTTAAAGGATATACAAAATCCCCTTAACAGTCATCACGATACCATGTTGGTCCAAAATATTGGAGACAACCCCCTAGTCAGATCAAGAGTTTCAAGTAGAAAGAAGCTATGACAAAGAAAGAGTCTTGGTCCAAAGCAATCTCTCTCACATATGCCCCCTCCCACACCTTAATTTAGTTCTTTTAACATTGTCAAGCCGATGTTATTTGCTGAAAAAGCATCATAGTCACAGACTGTCTAAGTCATTGAGAGCATCTGACCAAGCAATGTTCAGAAAGGATATCGAATTAGTCAGCTTCTCAACAAAGACACAACTTTTAGCAAAGAAAGTCCTTCAGACTCTTCACATAGTTCTGGTTTAGAAAGCAAAGAGAGCTTAGTCCTCCTGAACACAGCATAACTCTAGCCACTAAATAATCCATCCATCTATACATCGTACATAGATGGAAAAAAAGAAGGTGATGAAGGATCAAATAGATTCAGCACTATAAAATAAGGGATTTAAGCCTATAATCAACATCAGTCAACTAAGATTTAGGCTAATGAAAAGAGGATTTTGTAGGTGTTATAGAAATAATGGAAATAGGTTTTGGTTGAAAGAAAGAAGACTGATTTTACTTTTTAGTCTACAGAAATTCAGAATTCTGCAGGAGCCGATTTGGTTCAAAGCAAAATAAATAGGGTCTATAAGGGATTAGGGTTGAAACTAGGGTTCGTGGCCAGTTTGATCAATCATATGGTTTATGATTAATAAATAAGGGCTGTAATGAAGTAACATAGAGAAAACAAAGAAATTCAGAAGAAGAGAAAAGATGATGTACAAAGAAGTGGAAGATCAAGAAAAGAAGAAGGGGGAACAGTAACATGTGAACAGTACTGTATGATGAAGAAGATAGAAGAAGAAGAAGAAGAGAGAGAGAAGAACCTAGGAAATCACACCTAGGGTTTCAAGGCAATCACACATCTAAGAGATTTGGCATCTTAAAAAATTTACTAATTCAGTATTAAATCTTGTATCGTCCCAATCCTAGGACTCTGTGAAAGCATGTTTCATGTTCATCAGATGAGTATTGAAGCACTGCTACACATTTTTAATTCCATGATTTACCACCCCCTGCAGAACTTCGTTTTTTGAGTTCTGTTTTGTGAAAAATAATTATGAACCCTTCTGATTGACCCCGGTAAACTGATTGATGATAAATGATGGTATTAACATCTATTTTTTTGTTGATTGATGATGGTGAGATGCAATCTATTAGTGTTTGTTGGCTGAAAAATTGTGATGGGTGGTATAAAACCCAAGTAAATGTATTTAGGACTGTGCAGTCCTCATATCAGTAAATGCATCTGTGGAAGGTGGTTATGATTTTATTAGGCAGTGAAATGTTTGTGTGTGCCCTGCAGAAGGTGTTAAAGGCTGATTCATAAAAATCAGATCTAGTTGTGGTGTGTAATTGGCATTAATTGTTGAAAAAACTAGTAGCCCAATTTCATCATGTCTGAAGTAAGTCAAAGCTCTAATGTTTCAGGCAGCTTTGGGCGTAGTTCAAGCGGTAGTCATGGTGGTGATCCTCCTAATTTGAAAATTACAACTGTGAAGCTAGATGGAAATTATTTTTTAGCTTGGTCACAGTCAGATATTCTATACATTCAAGGGAAACACGAACTGGGATATTTGACAGTAGATAAGTGGGATGCATGAATGCCACTGTGATGTCATGGGTTCTCCATTTTATGCAGCCAGAGATTGAGAGCAACTATCTCTTCCTCGAGACTACAAAACAGATTTGGGACGTTGTATCACAAACATATTGAGAAGTTGGCAACCTTGCTCAAGTCTACAAATTGAGACAGTATTTCTCATATTAAGTAGGATGATATGCAGCTGTCTTCTTCTTATTCACCCCTTCGGAAGATTGGATAGAACTTGATCAATTTCAAACCTACGGTTCCAAATGTATAGAAGATGCTACTGCCTGTTGGAAGATGGTTGAAGAAAATTGTATTTTTGAGTTATTGGCTGGTTTGAACTCAGAATACGAACAAGTTAAAGGTACAAATACTTGGGAAGGAGCATCTTCCATCTTTGAATGAAGTTTATTCATATTTAAATTGGGAAGAAAGATGGTGCAGTGATATGCTACAATCTCCAACAGTAGAGAGGTCTGCCCTACTATCGTCATCTCAAAGAGGAGCTAGAGGAGAAAGCGGTTTTAGACACACAAGGAGACATGGCTGGAATCTGCATAGCCATCCTTAGGAGCAGCAGAATCGTTCATTTCAGAGAAGATCTACCAGGGGTAATAGAGGGGGTGCGAGGCTTTGCAGTGGCGATAGTAGTTGGTACAGTGCTCATTTTGTGATCTCTAGCAATTCTCCGTCAAACACCATGCCTGCACCTATAGTATCATCTGACAGTCCTTCACTCTCAAGTGAGAAGATTGAGGCCTTTCATTGCTTTATGGCCCCTCTGTAGCCCCCTACTACAACATCTACTTCCTCTTATGCACAATTAGGTACATCAACATCAGCACTTATGCCTCTATCTCAGCCTCTAGCAGTTCCTAGATCATTGATTCGGAAGCATCCTATATTCCTATCATATTTGCTTGGGAAAAGATAAGGTTCAAGTAGCTGATGATTCCTAATCCTCTATTACTGGCAAAAGAAACATCACAACCATGATTTTGTCATCTATATTCCATGTCCCAAAATTCACTTTGAATCCCTAGTTTATTAGTCATATCATCGAATCCACTACAGTGCCACTTTCTTTCCATCCTATTGTATCTTTCAGAATTTGGTGATGAAGATGATTGGTACGGTTCATGAGAAAGGTAGACTTTTTCTCTTAAATACCACATCACAAATTGTCTCTCCAATTAAATATATTCCAATGAAGAAAGAAATTGCCACCAAATCATTTTTGGAGGAGCTATTACAATGGCATACTTGTCTTAGCCATTTGTCTTTTTCTTTGTTAAAATGAATATTTCCTCAAGTTGTTTTCCTCCTCTTCTACATTTCAGCGTAAACCCTATGAATATGATAAACATCGTAAAATCTGTTTATCTAGTTAGTAGTAATCGTAGTATAGTGTCATTTTCCATTGTGCTTTTGATGTATGGGGGACCAGCCCATTTTGTGTCATTATTTAGCTACCTATTCTATTACCTTTATGGATGATTTCTTTAGAGGCGCTAGGGTTTATTTACTAAAAATTAAATGTAATGTTTTTAAGTTCGAATTCTTATATCTAACAATGGAGGAGAATACATGTCAAGGAGCCTTTCCACTTCAATGAATTTTGTATTGCTCACCAGACCACATGTCTAAGCACACTAGAACAAAATAGAGTAGTTGAAAAGAAAATTTTCCATTTCCTTGAGATTACTAGGGCTTGTTTGTTTACCATACGTATTCTAAAAACCTTATTGTTTGAAGGCCCTTAAATTGCAACCCACCTTGTGAATAGGATTGCCCTCTCGTGTTGATGATTTCAAGCTTCCTCTCGAGCTTCTCTCCTCACCTTCAAATTGTTCCCTCTTCCTCCCAAGACAATTGGTTGTGTATCTATTTTATTCATGAGCCACAAAATATGAACGCACCGAACTTGATCCTAAGGTACTCAAATTTGTTTTCCTTGGTTACACAGTGAGTCAGAAGAGGTACAGGTATTACCACCCTACTAATTGTAGTGTTTCGTGTTTATGCACTCCCTTATTTTCCTTAGAGAAAACTTCTCTTCAGGGGGACTGGGGAGTTACTATGAAGAGATGTCTTTTTCCCTACCTCCATTGCCTGTTCCTTCGATCTTCTTCTTTTTCTTTCTTTTTATTTAATGATAGTAGCCTGAAAGCAAGTGGCGATGATGGTGTTAGTAGAGAGGGAGAGACTGAAAAAGAAAAAGAGTTGAAGGTGTATACTAGAAGAAAGAATGAAGTAAAAGAAAGGAATCCTTATATCCCCTACCAAGAAGCTACTTCGGATCCTTGATAAAAATAACTCTCCTTCACAGCCCAAAGATATTATTGATGATTCCAATGTCCCAACCTAATTGGAATGCTGCAATAGAGGAAGTGATATGGGCACTTGAAAAGAACAATACATGGGAAATGGTTAATCTCCCTAAAAGAAAGGAACCCATTGGATACATGTGAATGCAGACTGTAAAACACCAATCTGAAAGTTTAGTGGAGAGATACAATGCATAACTCATGGCAAAGGTGTATACATAGACTTATGACATCAACTACCAAGAAACCTTTGCCTAAGTAGCCAAAATGAACACTTTAAGGGTACTTATTTCTCTTGCTACTAATAAAGAATGGCTCTTGCAGCAGTTCAATAAAAAAAATGTGTTTCTACATGAGGATTTTGAAGAGAAATACATGAGACCTCTTGGGTTTGTGTATCCATCTGCCAAAGGAAAGGCATGTGTAGGGTTGTCAATGAGCTGAGCTAGCTCAGCTCATCATGAGCTGAACTTGAGCTTTGTTTGAAGCTCACAGAGCCGAGCCAAGCCTGAGCCTCCAAATGAGCTCGTTTAGTTAGTGAGCCTGAGCCAAGCTATGCTAGGCTCAGCTCATTAAAGTTATATTCAATGCTAACGTACCCATTCCCATTATCATCATGCCCATATATCTAAAACAGAAACTAACATGATCTTTTTTATTTCACAATAAAAAATTGGATTTTTTTGTCAGAATCAATACTTTCTCCCAAACACATCTTGCCTGTATTGACATCTCTCTCTCTCTCTCTCTCTCTCTCTCTCTCTCTCTCTCTCTCTCTCTCTCTCCATTGTTACAGTCCATCATCTTCTTCTTCTTCTTCGTATCTTGCTCTTCTTGGTAACATTCTAAGCATTCATCTTTAATTTCTTCATTTGATTTCTGTTGACATTCACTCCCTTCTTGGTATATAAACAAAGAGGAGGGGGTTTGAGTTCGACTGCAACCACAAAGATGGTGTGGACTGGATGTCGACACCCAAAGACAGTGGTAGAAGCAAACCTGCAAGTACAGGGTTTGAGACCATTAAAGAGAATAAGAATAGAGACAGGAGTAGAGAGTATGCAATGAGTAACTTTGGCTTCACCAACAAGAAATAGAAAGAGGTTTGCCGTTCAACAAGCGTAGTGGTCATGGAGAGAGATAAAAGAGGCTTTCACTTCATGAGCATTTGGGGGTTCTTGTATTGGAGAGGAGAAAGGAGTTGGAACTGGTATCTTAGATTTAAGACACAAGGAAGAAGAAGAGAGAGGGAGAGAAAAGGAGAAACTTGGGGAGAATTGTATGTGTGTGTTAGGGTATTCTACATACCATACATAATATATCGTATAAATGATTCAGTACATTTCTTGTCTATGGGGCAGTATACACCCAAATAGGAAAAGTACACAAATACCCCCCATATACACAATCGTATACTTCTAGAAAAGGGGAGCTACATCCATTTCTAACAAAATAGGAGCAGTTGTCATCATCAACTGTGCCATCTTCCATCCAAGTTCTTTACTTGGCCTGCATTGTTCCACATGTTTGACTGATTTGCCTTCAATCCCATTTTTCTCATTGTGTACAAAATACTGTGATTGCCTAACCATCAGGCAGAATACAGCATGTCCTCCCCATTGCATGTCAAGCCCAGGAAGAGGGTGGCAGTGAGGATAATAGCGAACACCTTAGCACCTGTGCCTAATGAATGAATTGATTTTAATTGATCAAACTGCCATTCTCTCTCTGGTTCAAGAAACAAAATTGTTTATGCTAAGCACCATCCCTCAAGATTCAAGATAGAGATCCTTATCTCTTAATGCAAATCTACTCTTCATTTGCAGCAAGAAACATGCATGACAGGTTGCAAGCCGTGTGACACTCAAATTAACCCGTCACAGACTCAAGGAAGATGAGAGTGAGTGTCTCATTGATGCTAGAAGGTATCAGCAATTAGTTGGGCATCTCATATACTCCTTATCCTTGATTACACCAAACATTGCCTATGTGTTGCTAAGACAGGGAAGGCTAAAGGATTTGACACAGTGGCAGGGTATAGCAGATACGGAGGTTGCTGGTTTCAGTGTCAGGACAGCTAGAGGGAGTATGCTTGGTTAAAGGTTACAGGTCAGAGGTTCAATGAATCCCATTATCTATGTTCCTAATATTGAAAATAGACCGCCGGCAAGATGAAAAAGATTATTCCAAAAGAGGCTAAAACTTTTGATATCGAGGATGATTGGGTAGGGAAGGAGAAGTTCATACGGATTATTGAGAGAGACGTAGGGTTTCAATCGAGAATACAGTTTTGGGCAAGGAATGTGGAATGGCTAGCTAGATGCCTTTGGGAGGCGTGTACACTGCCCCTGAAGTATTGACTCATCAGGTCCAGAAAGGAAGGAGTGAAGATCATTTTATTTCGTCACCGGAAAATGAGTATGGAAGCTATGCTCTGGTGTTGCTGGTAGACGATGCAGCGAAAGAGAGGTCGGTAGCTATTCCTTCAGGTGTCCAAGCTATTGGCTGGTCCAACGTCCGGCAGGGGCTCTTGGAGGTAGTGGGGGCAGAAGGGAGGTTTGTGCTGGTAACTTATGCTCAAATGATGGCAGACAGTGCATCCCCAAGCCTAGGTGAGGATTTAGAAAGTCTGATATTGGCGGACACTCCCTGTATAGCAGGAGAAATTGTTTCGGATGGAAAGCTCAGAATCAAGACTGTCTATGGTAGAGGCTCCTCTTGCAGAATCTGGGAGAGGGCAGTGATCTGCACGATAAGGGGCAATAACCCCAATTGGCGTTTGGAGTGTGCCCGCTTGAAGGAGACTTTGCATTTGAAGAACAAGCTTACCTGGTGTAGCGTTAACAAAAATAGATGCATCATGATGTTGGAAGATGAATCTGATGCTATAAAACTGTCCAACCTAAAAATCTACAGGGTGGACCAGGAAAGGGATGGCTAGAGTTTCAGAGGTGGTCCCCTGACGCGCTACTCGGAGGCTCCGACAAGACTCTAGATTGATCAGGATCCGAGGTTTACCTCTTCACCTTTGGTCACTTGGTTTCTTCAAGGCCATCGAGGGCTTTTGTGGGGGAATTGTGTGTCGGGATGATGTGACCAAAAGGTTCCAGTCCCTTGAAGAGGTGAGGATTTGGGTTCATGGTGCCCCTATGGCAAAAATCCCTCGGATGATCACCCTTTTTGACAGGGGAAGGAAGATAGGGTTGAAGGTCTGGTTGGACGATGAAGGTGGCCGGCCAGCGGAGGCATGGGTGGACTGAAAATTCCAAATTCAAAACTTTTGCTCGATTGTTGGCACCAACTCCGGACCTAGTACGGCCACTTGTGTGAAGAGAGTGGAGTCTGCAAACCACTCTACCGGTTTTAGAAACCGGAAACCAGGAATGGTTTTGGGACTTGACAAAGGTGTGAGGGGGGAAGCGGAAGGGAAGGGTAAGGTGGTTGAGGGGAAGAAAAGGGTGGAAGGTGGGAAAAAAGATTCTCTTTCGACAAAAGAGTGGGACTTAAAGACTTCCCCAAGCCCACATGGCGTAAGACTGTGCTGAGAGCAGTAATCTCCGTGAGGTAAGAACTGAATCAACGTCAATTCTAACCTCAAAGGACAGGGGTTTTGGTGATACTTGCGTCAGCGAAGCTTTGGAGAAGTTGGGGGTGTCGACTGCAAGGGATCCGGTCGGGAATCAGAGGACTAGGGAGTCGGAAGGGAGTTTGTGTAGCAAGAATATGTTGGAGATGCTAGGGATGACACCGGCATGCTTTCTAGAGGATGACAGTGATAGCTGGGAGCCGAAAGAGATGCGAGAGATGGTTGAAAGGGGAATTATTCAAATGCAATCGAAGTCAAGCTGGGAGCTCAGGCCGTCTATGTCACCCAGGCAGGCAGGAAATGAGAGGGGAGCAGAACCAGTGTTCTCTATTCCTTATAACCTTGAGGACAAATTTTAAAGCAATCGACCATTAACTAATGGGTGTCAGGCAGTGACAAACCAAGGTCTCCAGATGCCTGGTTTCTGGCCGATAGTTCTTGGCGGCATGAGGAATGCGGGGCGGTGAGTTTTCAACAAGTGGGGATCTGGGAGGGGGGGTTGCTACAACCCTGATAAGGGCTCTTTTCTACAAGAGGCAGGGTGGGATTGTAGGGTAAGGGAAGGGGATGAGCCAAGAATATTTTCTTCTTTTTTGGAGGGTGATCAGTAGTCTGTGGGTTATCATTGTTCTATAGGGGAGTCGGTGAAGCTAGAGCATGAAAGTCATTTGGTTATGGTAGCTTGGAATGAGCAAGAAGTGGATGACAACCCAATCACTATTGTGTTGGAATGGGTCTTAAAAAAAATTGCAAAAGTCAGTGTTGTGTTGGGTCTTTCTTTTGAGGCGCTAGAGCACATGGCATGGGAGTAGAAAAAAGGGATCGGGATTGCCTTAAGAAAGGGAGTGACGGAGGGAGAATCAGCAAGGAAAGAATTCCACAGTAAGTAAGAAATCTAAGTTAGAGGCTATCTTATGACAAAAAATACGATGAGATGGAGGAGGGGGAGGGAAAAAAAACTGGAGGGGTTCATAAATGTTGCTTATGAAGTGCAAGATTTTATCTTGGAATGTGAGGGGGTTAGAAACTCACGAAAGGAGAAGGCAAGTGAAAGATATGATTGGGAGAAATAAGCCAAAGATTGTAATCTTGCAGGAGACGAAGATAATGGCAGTAAGTAGAGAAGTTATCAACTGTTTATGTAATTTTGCAAAACTGGATTGGGTTTCCTTACCCTTTGTTGGGGCAGCAGAGGGTGTGTTATTGATTTGGGATATAGACTTGGTGACGGGTGAGGTAACTTGGACAGACTCTTACTTAGTCTCACTAGTGGCAACCATCAAGGGGGAGAACCAAAAATGGCTGGTTACAGGGGTGTCTGGACTAACTAGAGACGACATGTTCGAGTCTTTCATTGAAGATTAGAAAGGATTCGAGGGAGATGGGACATGCCATGGTGTATTGGAGGTGATTTCAACGAGGTTATGTTCTTGGCATAGCGGAATCGGGCAACCCGAAGGACCAGGGGGATGGACATGTTTTGTAAATTTGTCGACCATAATAAGCTGATTGATGTGCAGATGTCAGGTGCCAAATTTACTTTTTCAAATTTCCAGGACAAACCCGTGTTGAGTAAGATGGACAGATTTTTGGTATCAACAGATTGGGACAACTACTTCTCTCCATTAGGCGTTAATGTCTTGCCGCGTTTTGGATCAGACCATATGCCCATTCTGCTAAAAGGGGGGGAGGCGGCTAGAAGGGTAGGCCCATATCCTTTCAGATTTCAGAACATGTGGCTGATGCAACCTGGTTTTGTTGATTTGGTGCGTGGTTGGTGGGAAGAAATGGAGGTTTGGGGCCTCCCAAGCCAAAGATTCCGCTTGAAGTTACAAGTGATCAGGGAGAAACTGCGAGTATGGAATAGAGAGGTCTTTGGTGACATTGAGAGGAGAAAAACCAAGTGTCTGGAGGAGATTCAAAAGTGGGACAGATTGGAGGAGGAAGGGCTATTGGATGAAGAGAGGGCTCTTAAGAAGAATGCTAGGGCAAATTTTGATAGGGTGTTTGCGATGGAGGGAGTGATGTGGCAAAAAAAATCTAGAGTGCAGTGGTTAAAAGAGAGAGACAACAACATGAAGTTTTTCCATAAGATTGCCAATGCCTGTAGATCAAGAAACGAGATAAAAAAAATAGGAGGATTGGGGAGGAGAGATTAGAGAGTGAGGAGGACATCAAAAGACATGTTGAGGATTTCTGTTCTAACTTGTACACTGATGATAGGCCCCTTCGGCCGAAGGTAGATGGTCTGTCTTTACCCCACCTTGGGGAGGGTCAGGCTGAGTGGTTGGAGAAGTTGTTTGATGAGGAAGAGGTTAAAAATGTAGTATGGTCATTGGACGGGGATAAAGCACCAGGGCTGGATGGTTTTACTATGGCCTTTTACAAGGTGTGTTGGGATGTAATTCGGGTGGATCTGATGCTCGTCATGCAATATTTTATGGAGAGAAGCTTCCTTGATAAAGGAAGTAATGCTATATACATAGCTTTGATCCCCAAAAAGGAAGGTGCAGAATTTTTATTTAATTTTCGGCCAATCAGTTTAGTGGGTAGCACATACAAAATCATCTCAAAATGCCTAGCCCTTCGCCTTATTGAGGTCCTTCTGGGGATTGTTTCTAAGGAACAAGGGGCTTTTTTGAAAGGAAGATCTATGGTGGATGGGGTCTTTTGTGCAAATGAATGTATTGACACGAGGATCAAGGAAAAGAAACTGGGGGTGGTGTGCAGACTGGACCTGGTAAAGGCTTATGACCATGTAAATTGGGGCTTCCTCATGTATGTGCTAAGAAGATGTGGCTTTGGTGTAAGGTGGAGGGAATGGATTTGGAAGTGCATCAACTTGTCGTCGTTCTCAATCTTGATCAATGGAATGCCTAAGGGACACTTTGGGTGCAGTAGGGGATTGCGTTAGGGCAATCTGATATCTCATCTTCTGTTTTTATTAGTGGCCGGTTAGGGAGTGTGATCAAAAGGGTAGCCAAAGTGGGAATGATAGAAGGCTTCTCTATGGGAGAAGGGGAGATGATGGTCTCAGAGGCAGATTAGATTGCTTCGGTGTGTCTTCAAATGTTTTGAGGTTGTGTCGGGATTGCGTTTGAATCTTGTCAAGAGCTCCTTGATTACAGTCGGGACGATTCTGAATTTGGATCAGCCCGCGGTGGTTCTAAGATGTCGCATAGGTCTCCTCCCTTCTACATATTTAAGGATGCCACTTGGGTCGACTTATAAGCAAAAAGAAGTATGGGGGCCAGTTATTGATCAGATGCGGAAGAGGTTGGCGGGTTGGAAGGCTAGATATATATCCAAAGGGGGTAGGCTCACCCTCATAAAGGCTTCGTTGGCTAGCATCCCCACATATTTCCTCTTTATTTGTGGTGCCTAAGGTAGTTAGCAACATTATGGAGCAAATCCAAAGGGATTTCCTTTGGAGAAGGGGTGAGGAATGCGGGGGGATGCATTTGTGGTTTGGGACAGGGTGTGCACTCCGAAAAATAAAGGCGGGGCAAGAATTTGTAGACTTCAGCCCATGAATCTTGCCCTCTTATGCAAATGGTTATAGAGATTTGGAGAGGAAGAAGAAAGTTTATGAAGGCAGGTGGTCACTACTTGACATGGGGCCGTAAATAATTGGGTTTCGGCTACAATGAGAGGGTCTCAAGGCTGCAGCCCGTGGAAAGGCATCATGAATCATTTGGGCATGTTCAATCAAGGCCTGTCTTATGTGGTGGGTGATGGTAGGCAGATTAAATTTTGGGAGGACGTGTAGTGCGGGGAGAGATCGTTGAAGGAGGATTTCCTAGAGCTATATGCCTCAGCAATGGACCAAAACTCGAATGTAGCAGCATGTTTTTCATTCCAGAGAAAGGACAGTGTGGCAGCCAATCCTCAGGAGGGCAGTCTTTGATTGGGATATCCCGAAGGTAATTCAGTTTTTTGGATTGGTTGCAGGGCACACGCATTAATAGAGGAGGGGAGGACTATAGGGTGTGGAAGAAGGGCCCTAGGGGCACCTTCTCGGTTAGATCATGCTATGAGTTTTTGGTTGATGGTGCGGAGGTGCTAGGTCCTTGGAGAAGCATGTGGTACAATACAGTTCCTCTTAAGGTCCAATTTTTCTTGTGGGCAATGGTTCTTGAGAAGATCTCCACTATGGACATGTTATAGCGAAAGGTCTCTATTTGTCTTGCTTATGCCTCCTCTACTACAAGGAAGCGGAGTCGACTTCCCATCTCCCAATTCATTGCCCCTATTCTAGAGAAGTTTGGTGTCGCATTATTCGGGACTTTGGAGTTACTTTCATGGCCCCCTCAAACCTTATGGAATTAATACATGGATCGAGGACGTTGGCTTTTAATAGTTTTGGGAAAAAAATTTGAAAGTTGGTCCCGGCAGTAGTGTGTTGGACAATTTGGTGGGAGAGGCATAACCGCGCCTTTAAAAATGAGTCGGAACCAGCGTACCAAGTGTACTGTAGAGCAAAAGAAATGATCATTTTCTGGGCCAAGAGGTGTAAAGGGTATGATGGCCTCACTAAGGGAGCCCTGATTAGAGATTGGGCTAACTTCATTGGGATTGTGTAGCTGTTGGTAGGTCTGGTTTTTGTAGGCCTATCTTGGGTTTCTTCCCTTGCCCTTGTATTCTATTGGGGATTGCTCATCCTTTCTTTTCCTTTTCATTTAATAAATTTTCTTTCATAAAAAATAAGGTTGTCAATGTTGCTAACCAATTTATGAATGCTCTTATAAGAGCACACATGGAGGTTGCCAACACGATACTTCCACACTTCTTAAGGGATGTCCCATGAAATGCCTTTTGTATGCCAGGTAAGGACATCTTCGAGTAGAAACCAATTCTAATGCCTGATTGGGCTGGTTTTATTTGAGATAGATGATTAACCGCTGGATATTATACCTTTGAAGGCGGTACTTTGGTGACATGAGGGAGTAAGATCCTGTGGTTAGAATATTACTTATTAAATTGAAATTTCCAATACTAAGATCAATGAATCTATATTGCAACAAGAAGGCAGCCATTATCATTGCGCATAATCCAGTCTAACATGACAAAACCAATTATGTTCATGTGGATCGCCACTTTATCAAAGACTAACTAAAATCCAAGTGTATTTGTACTTTGTCAAGATTAAAGATCAACTTGCAGATACATTAACCAAAGGATTGAGTAGTACCCAATTTTCTTGTATTGTGGGCAAGCTGTGTATGTAAGATATCTATTCTCCAGCTTGAGAGGGTGTATAGAAGAATGCAATGTACACGTATTGGAGGGTATTTCAGTCATTTCTGATTCCTTTTATGTTTTCCCTGTATCACATTGGTATACTACTACTATACTGTACACCAAAGAGCACATGACCATAGACAGAATAAGTAGAGACATGAGCATAGATAGAATAAGTAGAGAGAGTAGAATAACTCTCTCATACTTTTTTCACTAAATTCCGTATTCTTCTTCCTTCTTTTCTTCTACTCTTCTCCACAAACCCCAAATCTCCATCTTGTTCTCATATCCACACACTCCAACTGATAGCTCCCATTTTTCTGCCTCCTTTGAATCATATCACAAGTATTGGCACAAAAGACTGCACTCCTCTGTCTTAGCTTCAAAAGATAAATATACCTCCTCAAACAGTAAAGATGAAAATTCAATCTCAAAATCAGGCCAAAGTTCCAAGACACAAAACACAAGTAAAGATAAGTATAATTTTGAAAAGAGAAATTCAAATTTAGTCTTGATAACATTCACCATGCAGCTTTATCTAACTTGTAACCAAAACCGTGACAATATGGTGCCAATCCACAAAAATCTGGGGATATTGAAGGCTTTGGATGGATCCTAGAAATTTGGGATGCATGACTTTGGTTCTCGTAACTGATGCAGTACATCCCCCAATGAACCAAATTCCTAAAATTTGGGGACAAAATTCTTTTTATTATGCTTCACACTCGCTTCTTTAAAAATTGCAGTACTTAAGAATTTGTGTGAACCAATGAACTTTATATAGCTTTTGTTGATGCATTACATTGGTTTTCCTAACGGATGTGATATTTTCTCCCACCATTGTAGATTATCTTGTCTCCTTTTCTCCCTCAAAAAATGTAGATCTCTCTCTACCTTTATCTATCTTCTTTCTCTGCTCAATCAATTGTTCTTCATTTAATAACAACCCATGTCAGCCTCTCTCCCACACGATAACAACACTGGTCTTCTCTCTCTCTCTCTCTCTCTCTCTCAACAACTAGATAACTATACTTGTTTTTTTAATAAGCAGAGCAGATCCCTAAAACATTTGCTTTTGTAAATAACTAAAAGATTTACATTTTTTAAACAAACTACTAAATACACATAACTTATTTATCTACAAGTGATATCACTATGGAAATGCTCCAGACCTCTGGAGTTTCTCAAATTTGGCACTCTGAGTTTCTCATTCCATCCATGCACTACTGCTTCACTCTGCACTCTAGATACTTAGGACTAAACAATTTAACTAATTATCCTTAAATCCTTTGTACAAATAAGTAACTTAATTTTTTGTAAGGGTACATCATGTCATGAAGTTATCTGGATAGTTATTTAACCAATTCATAACCAAATCATCCATGTCTTCTGACTTTTGCAAAAGCCACTCCACAAAATTAAATTTCACTAAAATACCAGTCATAATAGAGGATCTCATCCAATACATGGGTGGGTTAAAACAGTAGGACAATAATGTCCAGCGAAAGATAAACAAATTCACCCAGACAGAGAAGCTTAGACAATCCTTATATATATATTTCTGTACTTGAAGTCTTAAACAATGAAGTATAGCATATCATCTAAACAAATCTCCCCAGCATGTCGCATGTACCTGCATGTCTTTGGTTTCGACTGATCTTTACCTTACATGGTTGCATTTCTTGCATTCAAATAGCCAACATTATAGATATAATTCAAACATATTACCTGACTGTCTTTGCAAGGAGATCCATGAAATAAACATAAGTTTCATGAGGCACTGTCTGCCTAGCACTCAATACACGATTGTAAGCCCCTTCCATGAAGGATTGTTCCAATTCCACAGCATGCTCAATGCAAGGATTCTCGAGAGCAGTGGCTGAAAGCAGTTCTAGTTCCGTATGAAATTCTGCAATTCTATTCTGCACGAGGAGCCTAAGAAGGTTAAGGCCCAAGATTGGGTACTCCTGAGGTGATGGCGGGAGACGGTTACTGTTCCAGCCAAAAAAAAAAAAAGGTTACTAGTAAAAAAGACTTTGAAAAAATGGAGAGCATCAGCATTTAGTTATAATAAAGTCCTATATAAACAAAATGCCTCTCAAACAACCAATGGTATGTAATTTTGTTGAAAAACTTAATCCTACATTGTTACTTAGTTATTTTGCTTCCTTAATTGAAAATAGAAATTTACCCAGTATCTGTATAATAAGGTTTAAGTTGAAAGAAATCTCTCTCAAAGGCATCTTGGTCTTCTGTCTTCACACTAAGAACCACAGCATACTCATATATATCCCCTGAAAAATTCTCACATCCACAGCAATGACAAGTGGTATGCATTAGAGAAAGATTTGTAAGTAAAGACACATAGAGGCAAATGAACATATGATGATACTCCTAAAAACATGCATGTAAATTTTAAACAAAATAGAAACAACTTAACCATATCTGTATAGTAAAGTGGAATTACAAGTATCAACATAGGGCAAAAGACTTAGTGAAAGAAGAAAGCTACAACAAAAGAAAACCCAAAGGAAACAGAAATAGAAACTATACAATATCATCCCAAAACGAGTCCTAGGCCTCATCCTCTAACTCCCTAGAGATGGAGAACTAATCAAATAACGTTTTGAAACTGACAGACCATCCTGAGAGGAAGAATTGACTACAAAAATTCTTCTATTCCTCTCCTTCCACATGCCCCAATAGATGGCCCCAGGCAAGTAAGGCCAAATAGAATTCGGAATACCTTCAAGGCCACTGAACCACCAATCTGAGATAAGATCCCTGGAAGAAAGAGGAAAGGACCAAGACACCTTGAATTGACGGAGAAAGAAGTACCAAACCTCACAAACTACCAGACAATGAATGAAAAGGTGATTCACCATTTCTTCCTTGCACATACACGTCACACACCTATTAGCCAATTTCCAACCTCCATTTTTAAATGATCCAGGTAAGAATTTTATACAAGCAAGCAGACAACATACAACAACAACAACAAACAGACTTATCCCAACAAGTAAGCAGAGAACATAAAAAAAATTAACTTTAGAAAGGAGGCACGGTCTCCAAAAGCTCTTATGAGGGAATGGCCCAGGCATGGGGTTAGACAAACCAAGATAGAAAGATTTAGTTGTAAAAAACCCTTCTGATCCAGACTCCACACCCAACCATCTCTCACGCTAGGACTCGAGCTCAAATCATTGAGACTACTTATCAAGTTATCATTTAGGTTCCTCCTATACCTTGGAGTCCAACCACCTCCATTCAACTCATCAAAATTATCAGTGATAGATCCAGCTTTATTCAAAGATAAATTATAGATTGATCTAAATTCATGCCTAAAAGGAACCTCCCCACACCACAAATCCTCTCAGAAATCACTGACCTCCCCTGAACCCAACTTAAACCGGATGAAATTCCAAAAGTCAAATTTACCTTTAAAAACAGACTTCCAAATACCAGTATCATAACCATTCCTGGATAGGCTTACACACCTACTTCAAATCAACCAAATGGAAATGCCTACAATACGGCAAATCATTCCACAAAAAATTCCGAAAACACTTCTCAATTATGGAGGCAATAATAGAAACCAGGATTGTAAACAAAGAGAGAAAATAGTTCCGGATATTAGCTATGGAATTTTTATTCAAAACTAACCTCCCAAGTTCAGACAACAAAAGATCCTTCCAAGAATTGAGCCTATTCATAATTCTTTCCACTACCAGCTCCCACACCAATCTATAATTGAATTTAGCCACAAGAAGTAACCCAAGATAAGACATCGGAAGGCTACCAATATTACAACCCAAAATAGAAGCCAAAATTTGAATATCCAGGACCACCCCAACAGTAAAGATTTCACTTTTTGACAAGTTTATTTTCAACCCCGAGACCGCTTCGAAACATCTCAAAAATAACCCACTTGCCTAGCATCTGCCTCACAGAAGATTATTGTGTCATTTGCAAATTAAAGGTGAGTGATAGGCAAGCCCTCTCTGCCCACCGCATAACCCACAATATATCCCTCACTAGCTCTTCAGATCATCCTACTAAATGCCTCCTTGATCATAATAAAACATAAGGGGAAAGGGGGTCTCCTCGCCTAAGACTTCTTGAGCTAGATAAGTAACCCACCGAGGATCCATTCACCAAAATAGAAACGGAAACCAATCAAACACAAGTCCTCATCCAACCCTTCCAATTCCCCCCAAACCCCATCCTCCCCACATAATCCAAAAAATCCCAGTTGACGTGATCGTAAGCTTTCTCAAAGTCCAACTTACAAATGATCCATTTTTTGCCACTCATCAACACATTCATTAGCAATCAACACACCATCCAAAATTTGCCTACCCCTCAAGAAAGCCCCTTGAATATGTGATATCAGATTATTCATGGCCAATTTCAATCTAGAGACTAACACCTAGGAGATAATCTTGTACACATTACTCAAAAGGCTAATGAGACATAAGTCTTTAAGCTCCTTAGCAGCCTTTTTTTCGGAATAAACACAATTAATGAATGATTCATCTTCTCATACAATGATTCAAAATGAAGAAAAAAAAAACTTCTGATAAACCTTCAAGAGATCACTCTTGATAATGTCCCAACACCTTTGATAAAAGAAAATAGAAAATCCATCCAGACCCGACAGTTGGCGCCTTATCCCCAGTCATACCTTTAATCACCTCGTGACTGTCATCTTCCAAAAAAGGTCTTTCCAAAATGGTCCCTTCCTCCCCAAAAAAACTCACAAAAGGCAGCCCCTCTAAGAGAGGCCTAAAAGCAAAATCTTCCTCTAATATTTCAGTTAAATCCAAGCCCTCGATTCTCAGCATGACCAAAATCCAGATGTAACATATGTTACATTTCATGGAAACAAAACAAACAAATCCAAATAGTTGAATAAGTAAGCTACATTGTTTAATTCAACATCATTATTATGATGAAATTTTATAGTCAAGAGTCAAAAGAAATAGACAGAAATCTCACTCTGTCAAACCAGCTCTCTAAATATAGAATTTATACGGTAAATAGCCCAAATATGAGTGAGAAAAGCCAAGCAATTTCAAAAGAATACAAAACATATAGAAAATCAATGAAACGTCCCAAGGGCTAGATATGTTGTATAAATTAGTTCGCATAGAACCCATTCTGCGGCAGTATTTTGTTACTGAGCACTCAAACCCCACACTATTCATGTTCTAAGTTGAATAAACAAATTTTTTCCTCAAAAATCGTTATATTCTTTGATACAACTATAGAAAAAGAAAATAGCCCTCAAAAGTCAATTAGTGATTATATACTTCTTTTTTTATCAATCAGTGGTTCAGAAAATTTGTTTCCTTGAACATCCCATCAGCAAATTTAATAAATCGTATGCTAAAATCCATTGAAAATGCCACCAGGATAAGTTGGTAAGTCTGTGAGTATACCAAACACCTGAGATCCAGAACCAGTTTTAAACCAGTAACAATGGTCACTTCCCTTCCAAAAAGAAATAAAGAAAGGAAAGCGATTGAGATTGTCAAATCTTACAATCATGGAAGGTTTAAAAACTCGAGAAAACGAGTTAGTTTGAAAAGTCTGATCTCTTTTTTTTTTTTAATGAGAAAAAAACGTTATTGCTAAAGAGAAAGAAATGAGAAACAAGAGGGGGGGATGAGTGATTCCCAAACAAAAAACAACAAAAAAACAAAAACAAACAAGAGCAAGACCCCTTAGAGGGGGCAAGGGAAAAACCCGCACAACCCCACCTCAAATAAACCCAACAGTGTTGGTCTAATCCCTAATAAGGGCCCCATTAGGAATACCATCATAACCTTTATAACACCTTGCCCAAAATATAATTAGCTATTTGCCTCTCCAATGCACCTGATAAGAAGGTTCAGAATACAATCTAAATGCCCGATTATTCCTTTCCCACCAAATAGACCAATACACCGCAGCGGGGACCAGCGTCCAAATCTTTCTCCCAATGGGAGTGAAAGTTGGGATCCTCCAGTCCTGGGGCAAACCTGACAAGGTCGGAGGAGCTATAAAGACAACGTCGAAGTTTCTCGCAATACCACACCAAATTTCCCATGAGAAACGGCAATGAATCAGTAGGTGGGATGTCGATTCCACCCCCTGATAACAAAAGAGACAAACACTAAGAAGAAACAATCCTTTACGCTACAACATATTCATAGTGGAAACCTTATCCAGAGTTATTGTCCACATAAAGAATTGAACCTTTAGAGGAACAACATTATTCCAAATGACCTTCCATGGGCCTAACACCCCCCTGCTACCACATGCTCATAACAGGATCTAACCAAGAAGGCACCCTCTAACCCCTTCCTCCACACCCACCAGTCCACCCCACCAATATTAACCTAGACATCCTATAAGTGATTCAACAACTCAATCAGCCTCGGGATCTCCCAATCAAAAGTTGCAAGCCTAAGTCTCGGAAACCAAATTACCTCCTCCCCTTAGATTTTCATGAACAAGGCCACATTCGAACTAGGGTCCCCTACCATGGCATAAATCTTCAGAAACTCCTCCTTCAAAAGCCTTTCACCACACCACACATCCTCCCAAAACTTAATGCGACTCCCATCTCTAACCTCGTAAGCAAAGCCTTGTCAAAACAAAGAAAATACTTTAAGATACCCCTCAAGGGCCGTAGCCAAATGTCTCCCTGGAGATGGATAAAATCCAATCATCAAGAGCCCCATGTCTAGCGGTCACCACACGCCTCCACAAGCACCCCTCACTCTCCCCAAATCTCCAAAGCCATTTACATAACAAAGTCTAATTTATACTATGCAATCTCCGGATTCTAGCCTCACCCTTCTCTTTAGGAGTGCACACCCTGTCCTAAGCCACCAAATGATGCCCCCCTTCCTCTGTATCCCTTCTCCAAAGGAAATCGCGTTGAATCTGCTCCAATTCCTTGCAAACAAACATCAGCATGACAAACAAAGATAGATAGTACGTTAGTATACTCACCAAAGAGGGCTTGATCAAGGTGAGTCTTCCCCTTTTAAACAAATAGCAAGCTTTCTACCCAGCCAATCGTTTCCTCATACAATATATAACTGGACCTCAAACTTCTTTTTGTTTGAATGAGGACCCTAGAGGCATCCCCAAATATGTGGACATATGAAAGCCCCTGCGACACCCCAGATCCACCGCTAGCTGATCCAAATTTGGGACTTCCCCTACTGCAATCAAATAACTTTTGGCTAGGTTGAGATGAAGGCCTGACACCACCTCAAAACACCGAAGCACACACTAGAGCATCCTAATCTGACACTGGGAGTTATCACAAAAGATGATGGTATCATCCGTGAACTGGAGATGAGATACCATGAGATCACCGCTCCATGGGGAGAAACCTTCAAACATACCCACCTCTATTGTTTTCCCGAGCAAACCCCCCAACACTCCAGCCACCAATAAAAACAAAAGTAGAGACAAAGGATCACCTTGGCGCAAACCCCTTGAACACCCAAAATGGCC
Source organism: Platanus orientalis (assembly GCA_025762735.1). Taxonomy (NCBI): domain Eukaryota; kingdom Viridiplantae; phylum Streptophyta; class Magnoliopsida; order Proteales; family Platanaceae; genus Platanus; species Platanus orientalis. Next base: position 923 of record JAOXJP010188948.1, on the reverse strand, counting down.
CTTAGAAACTCCATTCACCAAGACATAAAAGAAAGCCAAGCTAACGCATTTATAGATCCACACTTCAATGAATCCCAAACCCGCATCTCCTTAACACGTATAGAAAGAAGTCACAATTGACGTGATCATAGACTTTCTCCAGGTCCAATTTGATAACAGCCCCCAAGCGACCTTCCATTATACGAGCACAATACATCCATTCACACACACCACCCCGCCAACGATGTTCCTGTCTCTCAAGAAAGTTCCTTGCTCCCTAGACATGATTCCCGGGAGAACATCAATAAGCCATAGAGCTAGACATTTAGATATAATCTTGTAAGTGCTTCCCACCAAGCTTATGGGATGAAAATCAAAAATTCGTTCCGCACCATCCTTTTTGGTAATAAAAAAAATACATGTTGCATTACTCCCCCGATCCAAGAAACCTCTCCAAAAAAAATCTTGTATGACCAACATAAGATCCTCCCGAATCACTTCCCAACACGCCTTATAGATGCAATGGAAAAGCCATTAGGCCGTAGGCCCATGGTTCAAAAACTCAGATTGGCGGAACAAATCGTCCAAGCCCAAAACTGATCCAGATCGGATCGGATCATTGTATCGGATCGACGGATTCGTGATCCACTTGTGGATCGTTCGGTTCGAACCCAATCCAAAGTCGAAAAAATCTGGAAAAAAAATTCCTAAAAATCCATAAAGTTCTTAGTGTTTTTCATTAAAAGTTTGACTGAAAAAAAAAATCCTTAATTTTAGGTATGTTAGGGGCATCAAACATGAATAAACATTGTTACAAGCATGTATATTTATAAAGATCACGATTGGACATTTCATAACCAAACATCTAGTATGATTACTTCTAGTGTAGAAAAACCAAACCATATACAAATACAATAACATATAAATAATGATGAACATAATTG
>JAOXJP010188937.1:0-12296 GCA_025762735.1 Platanus orientalis | reverse complement strand
TTTGGGGGTGCCATTAGTCACTCCCGAACTTTAATCATTTTGAGCAGAATGCCTCAGGCTTGGATTATGTGAGAACGAATCTCGTGAGAACCGTGAAAACGGCACCAGAGGGGCTGATGCATAAGTACCGAAAAGTGATTTGCACTTTTTTGGGGGACACTTATCACTTTTTGGCGCTGATGTGTCCCCACCCTGGTGCCGTTTTCACAGTTCTCACAAGATTCGTTCTCACCTAATTTTTAGTGTAATGCCTCGTATGCCTTTTCCCCCCAGCATCGCAGAGGGTCAGCAGTCATGATGAATGATGCAACAGGATATCATTTCTCTTCTACGATTTGCACAACAAAATTTTGATACATGGAAGCAGGATTCTGTGTCAGTTGCCACATGGAAACAACAGTCTCCTACGGCATAACTGAATCCAGTGCCAGTGCACTCTGCCACTCAACACTTTACACGTGTGTCAAAACAGGATGCAGTTTTAAAATTTGGAGACATGCTAGCTGTTTCGGTTGACATTCTAAGTGTAGAGTGGACCATTAGCACCACATTCAGTCCTGCGGTAGGGGTCTCTCTCTCTTTATATATGTCTGTGTCATTGGAGAGACAATCCTCTGTGGCAAGTTAAAATACATGAACGTGAAACTGCTCTTAGAACACAAGTATACAAATAATTTTGAACTTCATCAAACATTTGGCATTTTCAATTTTAGTGTACATATCACCCTATAGACACTTGTTACATGTTAATGTATTTTATTTAACTTATCGCAGAGGATCCTGTCTGGTCTTTGATAGTATCTTGGAAATGGGCCAAGGACCCTTGAAATGCCCTGAGGCATTTACACATGTCTCATGTTTAGCCAAAAGAATAATAATTAGGGTAAAAATCAACATGGACTGATGGATGATCACCACATTTTATTTTTTTCTGCATTACGAATGGTTCTCTTAAAATAATAAGATAAAAAAAAAAAGAAAAAAGAAAATGCATATATTACATGGCTAATCTATATTATATAGAAGGAAGAAATTGTTCGATCTGTTATGACAAAGTGTCTGTCCGCTGTAGTGTCTATGGTGAATTAAGAGCTGGCACATGTGTTTGTGAGGTTCAAAAAAGTTTTCAAGTGTTAAAAAAGAGACGACAACATAGGCCAATGTTAACACAAAAAATCATTCTCCTATAAATTAAAGCAACTGGTGCTGATGTGTACAGCCCCTTTGATTTATTTTATACAGTTTCTATAACAATACAAGTGTGTAACTCGGGTTTGGATCTTGTCCGGCCTATTATGGGACTCATATCTCCTGAGATGCCCCCCTTGTGCGATGTCTCTGAGGCAAGACATAAAGGGGGTGTGACTCATACACTTTTTGGGTGTTCTATCACCCCAAAAAGTGAATGGACCTAGGATTATCAACGAGCCAAGTTGAGCCAAGTTTTGTCTAGCTCAACTCTTGGGCTCGTGAAGCTAAGCTCAAGCTTTGCTCAGCTCACCAGAATAAAGAAAAAGAAAAAGAAAAAACCTAATATCCTAATGGTCTATTTGTCTAATGTATTTATCTATACTTTATTATTGTTAATATAAATAATTTTATTATAAAATTATTAATTAAAGCGGTTCATTTAATAAACAAGCTTTAATCAAAGCTCAGACTCGACTCATCGAGCTTAAAACAAGGTTAGGCTCTTAACAAGCTAACTCGGCTCTTTGATAGCCCTATATGGACCTCACCCCTTTGTGTCTTGCCTTAGGGACGTCGCACAAAGAGGGGCGTCTCAGGAGATGTGAATCCCCGATTTGGACCTGTCTCACTTATGAAGTCAACAGTACATCACCAAACAAGGGCATTTTGTCTTCTGTCTGACATCCTATTTTTGGTGACATGTCAGCCTATTAGGCTATACAGGTCCTAACAGGCCATAAGGAGACCGGAAAAGATCCAAACCGGAGAAACTCCTTCCTTTTACTTCCTTATTACTTTTTTCCTAAAATCTCTTTTCTATTTGTTTTCATAAAAAAAAAATCTCCTTTCACCCAATATCTCTCTCAATTTATACAAAACTGTTATGGATGCACTTTCCAATTTCTCTCACAATCTCTAATCCCTACTGTTTCTCTTTCTTTCTTATCTTCTTAATCCTTATTTTTTTCTCATCCACACCTCTTTCCTAAACCTAGTATAACATTAGCGCGTCCCCATCTTCTAACTCAATTTGTTTTTAAATCCTATTTTTTTCTCTATATTTATTTTATTTACTTTTAATACTCACCCGTCCTGTCTTTACACGAGTAAGGTTTTGTCCGCCTCCCTTAACGGACACTGACGTTCCCTGGGCGTCAAGGGGGTGGACACATCAGCACCAAAAAGTGATAAGTGTCCCAAAATGTACTTATCATTTTTCAGCGCTGATGTGTCTGCCCCTGACACCCAGTGGATGACCTCAGCGTTTGTAAGGGAGCTCGTGTTTACGTGGGTCATTCGCTAGTTCTTGACTTGAGCAATCTAAGTAGGTGTAATTGGTCGATGCAATGGTTTAAACATGAGACACATGGCGAGTTATGGGTAATCTAGATCTATCTATCTATCAAAAATATATATTTTTATTGTTTAAGCAGGGGGGGGGAGGGGGCTATTGGGATAAACCAACAGGTTGGGCTCACCCACCCGATTTTAAACTGGTTGTGAATTGGGATAAACCACCCTAATTAAGCCTGGAGAGGTGTGGGAAGGATCAAGATAGGGGTGGCAATGTTTGAACTTTGAACATGACACGAACCAACACGAAATAACCGGATAACAGTCAATGATCATCACCATTGCCTTCGTTATTATCGTTATTTGATGGTTTGAAAATTTAGTTTTGATCCCTTTGTTTATGGATGATGCAACGCAGGGGGTGATACCAATTGAGGATCAATTACAACAATTCGAGACATTAATGAAGTTGAACAAAATTGATAAGAAACTAGTTCAGCAATCACTCTTCTTATTCGAGTCTGGTTCCAACGACATCTTTGATTACTTCTTAGCTTTTGAACCACCAAAACTCTACCCTGATGCCTTTGTGGCCACCATGTTGAAGGAAGTCCAATACTGGATCAACCGAGTTTACCAGCTCGGTGCTCGTCGAATCGTCGTCATCTCGCTCGGCCCCGTCGGTTGCGTTCCGGCAAGGGAGCTCCTGCCTGGAGCACCGATCCAGAAATGTTATGGAAAGATGAACAAGATGGTTAAGAAATATAACTTGGGTCTTGAAGGCTTGGTTAATGATATGGGCGTCAAGAATAACCCTGGTGCACTTGGTGTTTATGGAGCGGTATACGAGGTTTTTCAACTGTTTCGTGCAATTCCCACACGCTACGGTAATCCTATACCACTTCCTTCTTTTTTACTTTGGTGAATGATCAGCTGTAGGAAATATTGCTGTAGTTTTTTGTAGCACGGGTATTTTGTCTTTTGTGATCTTTTATTCATACTACAAAAGGCTACAAAAAAATTTGCTACAGCTGATCATTGACTTTTATTTTTGGTAAGAGTTCCTCTTCCCCTTATAAGCATGGCCAGTTGAGATGTCTCTTGTGAACAAATAATCTCGTGGCCTTAGGAGACACACACATCCACCAAAAAATAGTGTTATTCACTTTTTTAGGTCTGTGTACATCTCTTAAGCCCACAAGATTATTTGTGGACGGCAGACGATCCTTTTAGAAGTATGGGTTATGATGCCAATTTTGTGGCAATTAGTGTTGGTGGGTCAGGTTCGTGTTCAACCCTAACCCGACCCATTAATTAATCATGTCAAGGCGGGTCAACCCGATTTAACCTGAAACATGTTTACAGTCAACCCTAACTTGCTTATTTCGTACTGGATTCGTGTCGGGTTCATGGGTTATGTGGAATTCTTGTTGGCAGGTCATATTACTCGTACTGTGTCAAGTTAAGGGTATACAAGTGTATGGCTCAACCCAAACCCAACCCATTTAAGGGTATATGAGTATATGGCTTTGACCTGAAATACATTTACAGCCAACCCTAACCAAGTTATTTCATGTTGGGTTCAAGTCAGATTCACGGGTCGTGTCAAACATTGCCACCCCTACCAATTTATATGTTGTTGAAATAGCCTGCTACAGTCTCTAGTGTGGCATTGTTTGTAGTGTAACACATACCCAAAAAGTGGAAAAAAAAATTCGGTGGGTGATTTTCATTTTTTTATATAAATGATGTCCACTTTTTTGGATTCCTGTTGCACTTGCAAACAATGCTACACTTCACCCCACTCATACTTGATAATACAATTTAAAATAGTAATATCATAATCCTTCATAATTTTCAATTAAAAAATTAAAGGGAAAATAATAATAAAATGGTTTATAGCATTTTTTAAAAGAAAAAAATACTTGAATAATTATATCAATGATGCCAATCATGATATGATAAATATTTTTGTAGTTTTATCGACCAGTGTAGTGATTTATCATATATGCAATTATTTTGTCACTGATATATATATACTAGTTATAAGTAGAGAAAGGATTTCCTACATCCAAAATCATCTGTCCCCTAGTGTCCCAACACCAAAGGCTGACATGTATTTTTTTATTTCAAATTTGGTGCTTCTTTTAAGGTACCTACCTTTTTATTTGAAGATTTTTTTTTTACGGCTTTAATTTTATACACCCCTTATTTTCGGTACCTACTTTTTCATTTGAAAAGTGTTTTTATGGGTTTTTTTTTTCTTGAGAGGTAAAAGAAATAAATTTATTAATGACAAAAGAAAGAATAAACAACAGGATTCTTCAGCATGGAAAAAGCCAACAACAAATGGTAAAGAACCAAAGAAAGAAAAAAACCAAAAGGAACTACAACAATCTCCAACAAGAAAAAACAAAATCATCAAAAGCCAAAAAAGTGACCCTCCCAAAAAACTCCCACCACTCAAACTTTACAAAGCTAGAAGAAATAGAACACCAATCCCAAAGCAAGGCATAAACTCTTTGTTAAATACTTGCCTTGTGGTAGCTTTACCCTCAAAGATGTGACAATTCCTCTCCTTCGATATAGTCCAACAGATAACCCCAAGAAGAAACATCCAAATCAGCAAAGAACCGCCCTCTAAGCTTCTTGACCACCAGCCTGAGATAAGATCTCTAAAGGCTTACGGGAAAACTCAAGACATTCAGAGCTGAGAGATGAAAATCCAAAATTTTTGCACCAACTGACAATAGATAAAAATGTGATCCACCCAACTCCTCCTCCTTAGCACACAACTCACATCTATTGGCTAAATTTTAACCCCGATTTTTTAGATGATTGAGAGTAAGGAATTTATCCAAATGAAGAAGTTAACTTTTGACGGAATCCCACGAGTCCAAATGCCCTAAAACCCATTGGTAGAAGAGTTGATAGGGCTCAAACCACCATAGAAAGACTTAGCATAATAAAATCCGTTTTTACTAAGACTTCACACTCTTTTGTCCCTACTCCCATTAGACACTCGGAAACCCTCCAAAAAACCCAACAATCTCAACCAATCCCCCACTCCTAATTGTTAAGATTTCTTCTCAATCTAGGACTCCAACTCTCATTCCCCGCAAGCTTAAAATTCTCTGCAACCGAACTATTCCCATCCCAAGAAATCAAAAGAATTCTATGGAATTCTTCCTTAAGAAGGGCAGTCCTGCACCAGAGATCCTTCCAAAAGCGAATATTAGTCCCCAACCCCACACCAAATCTAACAAAATTATGAAACTTACCCTTGCCTTTCATAATTGACTTCCAAAAACCACAACCATAAGGGCCTCTAACCTCTTTAGAATCCCACAATGAAATATTACCATACTTCGCCTCAAGGATCCTCCTCCAAAGGCTCACCCTTTCCTCACCAAACCTCCACAACTATTTTTTCAAGAGAACCTAATTATGCTCCTTGATGCTATTGATCTCAAGACCACCCTTATCTAAAGGGTTACAAACCAACTTTCAATCAACTAAATGGAATTTATAATGTTCTTCCGAATCATTCCACAAGAAATTATGAAAAGAAGCCTTAATCTTCTTCACAATGAAACTACCCTTTGTGTTTGGGGACACAGGGGGCGGACAATTTGGGTGTAGGAGATCCCTTTTCTAATAAGTATGGATTCATCGCATAATCAATGGTCTGATAGCAATAAAGATCGAAAAAATTATAATGACATGATTTGTTAAGGGTTGTAAAAGGTATGAAGTAGTAGACATATGGCTTGAACCATCCTTAGGCATGTCTTGTACCCTATGTGGGCATTAGTTTCGTCTGTTTATCCAAGCCACAGGTGACCCTTATGGTAACATAGTTCATTTGTTTCTAAATGCCAATTGGTTGTTCATTGTATAGGTTTCTCCAACACATCAGGTGCTTGTTGTGGTGAAGGAGCTCTTAGAGGAATTTTACAATGTGGCAAGGAGGGTTACAAAATTTGTGAGAATCCTAATGAGTTCTTGTTTTGGGATTTCTTCCATCCATCAGAGCACGCTTACAAACTTATTTCCAAGGCTATATGGAGTGGTAAGAAATCACGAATCAGACCCATTAATTTGAAGACTCTAGCCAACATTACACTTGGCCCTTTCTAAACTGAAGAGTATATTACAAGAAATGTTGATAGGGAGGGACATCAATATTATATTTCCAAATTTGTAATAATGGGAGATTCATCTTATCTTGTCTTAGTTAATTACAATTTTAGCTTACTTATCTACATAATATGTGTGTCATTCTAGCCTAGGAACTTTTTTTGATGTAATGTTTCCTTTAATTAATATAATGGTTGGGATCTTGCCTAACCCCCTCCCCCTTGTAGATGTTTTACTATAAGTTGAGCCATGAATTACTCATTACTTTTTTTGAATTAAATTATTTTATTTAAATTACCTAAATACATTTGCTTATATATGTTGTTTGAAAAAGCAAATTGTTGTTTCAATTCTTTAAAAAATCATTATTTCTTTGTTATTTGTAAAAAAAATCATAAAAGAATAGAATCTCAATTCTAATACTCCCATAATCACCATATGAAATATTAAGATTTAAATTAAGAAGAATACCTAAGTGTTTAAGCTGAACAAAAGATGATGATTTGACCCAGTCTCCAAAGTATCCACACCTACTTTAGAACTCTCCGCACTTCTCCCATGTTTAGAAAATTTACAGGACTCATCCTCAATGTGGGTAACTCTATTTGTAGTTTTTGAGAAACCAAAGTAACCCTAGAGAGTGTGAGAACCTTATAGGATTCTTATCCTTAGATTGTGAGGCTCAATATCCTTAATTAGGTCAAACTACATTAAGTATAATTTATCTTTTATTAATTACAAATGGACATACCAGTAATCGCAATTATCTCTGTTACATATTACAACTAACATTCTAAATATAAGAATTTAACAATGAGGCTCTTCCTTACAGATATTTCTCAAATATGTCATTCCACTACACAATATTCTTTAATGACCCTCGGGATGATAAAATAATCACTGTCTAACCCCTTTGGTCATTAGAACATGATCATTAAAAGTTTAATGAATCAATTGAACATTTAAAATCATTTTTTTGATAAAATCTTTTTTCAAAATTAAATATATCTACTATAATAAAATTTTTTAAAAAAAATTGACAAACACTTTATCAAAAACCACTGGTTGGTATCTTAAAATAACAAGTATCATGACTTAGAGAAATACAAATCCCTCAAGTATAATGACGAGTTTGTAAATATAAACAACAGTTATCCTGACAATGATGTTTTACCAACTGTATTCATAATGAATCATTTTAGTGTATTTATATATAAATCCACATGCAAGCTTAGATGCTCACTCCAACAACTGAAATTACATCACTCTTTTATATGGCAACTCTACATGTAACAACCCTCATGATGTGTCCAACATCACCCATAACAATAAATTTTCAGGTCTACAAGATTTGGATTATCAGATTTCTCCATGCATTCCAATGTATCTATTATCCTACAATGTTACTTAAAGACCACCAATCTCATCTCATGATATCAAACAATTACTCATATTAAGAAAAAAAAATACATGTGATGATGAAATAAAAATGTTTTTTTTAATTTAAAGAAACAATCAAACATGCCTAAATTTTATGTGAATGGTTTTATCATGACACATTTTTTCAACACAAATAGGATTTTTTGTCATTAGTTTTTATAGTCAAAACTACTCTTTAGTTTAGAAGAGCAAAAAAATTTAAAATTAGTTTTTAACAAAAATCTGTCAAAATTCTAGTTAATTGAAAAGATTAATAGCTAAATAGCTAAAACTATTTTAACCATTGTCCAAATTTAAAAAGTAGTGACCCACACAATTGCTAAATCCCAACTCCAAATTCTTAAACCTTAAAAAGCCAAAAATCCATGACTAACCTTTTTGAACCCACATAATTGCACTCATGTTATTCATATTCTTACACACGAATACGTTTATGTGTATGTGTCTATGTATGTATGTATATTTATTTGTATACAAAATACATAATATACAATGTTAGGTTTCGTATGGCCTTAGTCAAAGCCCAACATTTTTTTTTTATATTTCACTTCAAGGACAAGCTTGATCTGATTATGTTTTTTAAACTAAGCCTAATCCTATGTGGACAAAAAGAAGAAGAAAGAATTAAAAAAAGCCACCACAACCTGACCTAAGTTATTATTATGGTTTTGGCCCAAATTGTAACCCTTCCCTTCATAAGAACAAGGATAAGACCTACATGTACTATTAATAGATACAGAAATCCCAAATGGTGGGTGTTCTCTTAAATGAGGGAATGTTTTAGAAAATTATAAATGATTGGTATCCATAAACTAAGTTTCATTCTAATATTTGTTAAGAGTAATGCTTTTAACTATTAAGTGCGAAGTTGTTTTATATATACATATGAGTGTTTCTTGAAATAAATAGGGTTAAAGTGGTTTGGTGCCTAATAAAGATAGACTATCCTAGTTAGCAATTGGGCTTCAATGTATTTCAATTAGCAATTGGGCTTAGTACATTGTTTGTATTTTGGTTCAGCCTATTATTACTAATATGTATATTATAATATTATAGGTCATGTTAAGTAGAATACAACACTTTAACCCTAACCCATTTCTCATCTCCATTCCCATTTCATATGAAAGAAAGCTAAAACCTTCGCAAAAGCCTCCCCAACAACCAACTCCCCTTCTCTGGTTGAATTCTGCTGATCATCTTCCATCTCTATAGTTCTTAGATCCTTATTTCATAAATATTTGCAAAACATCCAAATTTGATATGATATTCGATTAAATAAATGAATATGGATATGCCTATATCCTCTTCGTCGGTTCCTTTACAACCCTAGTTTTTTGATACACTTTGTATTATGAATGATGATTGTTGTATTTCGCAACAAATATTTTTCAGTATAAAAAACAAGAAAAATAAATAAAATAAGATTAAAGTACAGAAAAAGAAGACACCAAGATTTATGTGGTTCGGCGATGTGCGTACATCCACGGGAGAGAAACAAGCTTCTTCACTATATAAAGTGAAATCTGTACAACAATATGTGTATCCAAACCCAAAGCCCACACCATTTTTCCTTGTACACCCTTTCTCTCTCTCACCCTCTCAAATCCACGAGAAGAAGAAAACCGCAGAGAAAGCCGTGCGGCTGCCTCTCCCATCTCTCTTCTTGATTTTCTTTCTTTTATACTTGATTAGGGTTTTCACCCTTTCTTAGCCGCCATCCCAAGACCCATTTCCTTAGAGGAATCTTCTTAACTCCACCGTGGATCTTCCCAAGATCCCAATGTTGGAAGAAAAGCCAAAATGTAACAAATCTCCACCTTAGCTTTATTTTTAGCTCTTTGAAGATTTCTTGTTAAAGTTTGTTCCACCTGTATCTTTGTAAAGACACAAAACCTGTGACATGTGCACCATACTCCACCTTAGCTCACATTCCGAAACTTTCCTGAAAAAAACCTGCACTAGTCTTTCTTAGTGAACTTTACACTATATATACCTAGAACGCACCTCCACCTCAAATATGAATCGTATCTTATTTGCTATCACCACAAACAACCATTGGCCTTGAAGAACCACCGCTACACATACCATCGAATCAATTTGGCCTTGACATCATCCTACTCGATCATAACACAATCAATGCACATATGTAGCTATACCAAGTCAACTCGCCTTGTCAACTCTAGATAGGGACCTTTTTCCATCCTTTCCTACTACATGAATTGTCTCACCATCATCAATCACTTGGAAACCTGTAACACTTGTCCCTGCCCAAACTACGAAAGAGACCTTGAACAAATGCTTGTTATTCCATGCACCCCATTTTCAGCTGCTCGTCGAGATCAAAGGAACATCATCAATTACTGTATTCCCCATCAAAGGACACAAACAATCTTCCATCTTCTTGGATTTTCTTTTATCTCCCTACAACATTGTACTGAACTCTAGTAATCAAGAACTTGTTCTTAATTCCTATAATCTCTAACCGAACCTAATGCTCTGATACCATTTGTTGTGTTTTACAACAAATATTCCAATACAAATAACAAAAAAATCAAATCAAATCAAATCAAAGCACGGAAAAATAAGAGACACCAAGATTTACATGATTCGGCAATGTACCTACGTCCACGGGAGAGAAACAAGCTTATTCACTATGTAATGTGAAATCCATACAATAATATGTGTAATTCCAAACCTGAAAGTCACACCATTTCCCCTTATACACCCTTTATCTCTCTCACCCTAACCTCTCAAACCCATGAGAAGAAGAAAACCCGAGAAAACTGTGCGGTCGCCTTTCCCATCTCTTTTCTTAATTTTCTTTCTTTTATATTTGATTAGGGTTTTCACCCTACCTTAGCTGCCGTCCCAAGACTGCTCTCATTAGAGGAGTCTTCTTAATTCCAATAACCACCGCCGAAAGAAAAACCAAAATGTAACAATGACATTAGAGAATGTAACCAAAATTCAAACTTTTAATAAAATACTTTCTTCTACCAAACAAACTATATATTACCTTTGAAATATAACTTGGAATTTGTTGATTAGGGAGTCAAAGTCTTTATTATCAGACAACATAGTATTCTTCGTTCACCTACATAAACCTTTTGGCATACGTTAAAGGTGATCTATCGTTGAAAAATGGCCTAAAAATGAAAATAAGGTATTAATTCAATGAGGGTATCCTAATATTAGTTGTCACTTTTTAACTTTTGGATCAGTGTTTGATGTTAATCATGCTACTTCAGAGGTGTATGAATGTTAGGTGATTACAACCTGATATTTAATTTAATGGTAAGAAACAACATCTCATGTGACATTGAAGATCCTCTCCTTTCAGCTTAAAGTCTTGTTAACGTCTTGCCTATCTAGGAATGCAAAGTGTGGCAAAAAAAAAGAACACATGAAAGATGCATTGGATTTGGAAAGGATGTTCTATCTAGGATTGGGTGTCCAGGGCACCAGGGGGTATCATATGGAATAAAATGGTTGGGTGATGCATTTTTTGAATATGAAATATGCATTTTATTCCATATGAAGGCCTCTGGTGTCATGGACACCACCCTAGACACCAAACCTGGACAGAACATCCTTTCCCCCTTGGATTTGGTACGACCCCTTAATAAACAACTAAGGTTTGCCTTGCATAGGGGCGGACACATCAGTGCTGAAAAAAATTATTTACACTTTGGGGGGTGCTTTTCACTTTTTGGTGTTGATGTGTCCACCCCTGATGTAGGCCGGACCTTAATCGTTCTTTAAGGGGTCGTACCAAATCATGGGGGCATGAAAGACCCACTTTGTGTGTTTTAAATTTTTTCACCACGTGTTATACTTCGAAATAGGCAAGATGTTAGCAAGAGTTTAACAAATAGAAGAGGATATGGAACACTCTTTAAATTGAAATTCTTTCCTAAGAACCACCTAAACTTCACCCATAGGAATACACAGTAGGGATGCAAGTATCTGATTATTATCCAACTCTGGTTCATTTTCTTATTCATTTAAAGCAAATGCAGATATACATGTATCCGTTTCGATTATAAAAATCCGATTATAAATGAACCAATTATGGATATAGACATCCGTCACAGATAATATCTAAATCCGAATAAATATCTGGCTAATATAATAAATATGTATATATAATTTTTTTAATATATATATATATATATATATATATATATATATATATATATATATATATATAGAGAGAGAGAGAGAGAGAGAGA
>JAOXJP010188926.1:0-12296 GCA_025762735.1 Platanus orientalis | reverse complement strand
CCTAGTATTTCATATGGTGATCATAGGAGAAATAATGTTCATGATCTATATTTTTATGAAAATTAATAAAAAATTAATTTTTTTTAAAGAATTGAAAAAACATAAGGGTCTCTGAATGTCATAAAAGCCAATATTAGCTTGCAAAAATCCCATAGGGCATCAAGGGTGTGTCCGTTAAAATTCACCCGAACAAGGGTTTTGCAATTATTAGGTTTAGTCCTCAAAAATCCCCAACACAAAAGTATAGCCCACAAAAATCCCCCAGGCATCAAGGGTGTGTTTGTTAAAATTCCCTCGAACAAGGATTTTTCAATAACTAGGTGTAGTCCTCAAAAACCCTTGGACAAGAGTGTAGCCCACATAAATCCCTCAAGGCATCAAGGGTTGTCCCACATAATTTTCCCAGATTAGGGTAGTCATCTATAATTTTTTCCTAGTCAAGGGTTTCAAAACAAATCCATGTGTTCAAAATGATTTGTCAAATACATGCTTATGTAAAATAATATAACTACTATATAAGTATACTATACAAAAAATATCCATATATCCAATCTCATAAAGAGTTCTAAACTAAAGATGTCAAACATCGTCAATAATATAAACCAAATAGTCCAAATGCTCCAAAACTCATGTAAATGTCCGAATGAAATGCCTCTTGAAAATAGCAAAATAAACCATGCGATGACAACATGCCCATGCCACCAAAATCTACCAAATGATGTAAAACCTAATGTGATATACCAAATTTCTAAGATTCTAACATGAGAATCAATAGAACTAACACAAATCAACATGGATTAATAGAAGGTAAAAGTGATCCAACAGAGTGAACAATCAAATCATGTAAAGAATCCAAAGGCATTCAAAAGACATGCAAATTATAGAAAACTACTAATGCGAGAATTCAACAAATATGTAGAGTGTAAGAAATTAGAAATTTCAAAAGGAAATCAAAGGGTGAACCAAGAAATACTACATAAAACTTTCTAAACCATTCAAATCACATGAATCCAACTCCAAACCTTTTCAAATAGATTAGAGATTATCAAACCCACTCAACAAAAACACTACCAACATGTAAATAGCTCCATATTCCAAAAACTCGTGAAAATATGGTAGTAAAACCATCCTAACATGCTCAAATCAAAGGAACTATAATCCAACACAAGGAAATCAACATTTACATGAAGATTGAATACAAATTCATCAAAATAAAGCTCATTCCCAAAAAATCTAAGATCCCAATAAAGGAAAGTGTGTATAAAATGCATATCCACTCACCAAAGACTTCTACTCCCTTACTTCAAGAGAGTCCCCTTCCACAACTCATTTTCCCTTACAATCCCTTCATCTAAGAATAAACAATAGATGTCATGGTTAAAATCCATAATCAAAGGTAGGAAACTGAAATTAACTACCTAGTTTAGGCTAAATCTAAGTTCTAGCAACTTATCAAGTTTATGGAGAAGAAGATGTTCTTTTTTTTCTCAGAAGTTTTTCCCCAAAACTCTCTCTCTCTCTCTCTCGCTCAACTCCTTTCAAGTGCTCAAAGGCCCAAATTGAGTAATATTAAGGGTAAATCTTATCACATAGATTTCTACACATAGGGGTAGGCAATATGGTCATTTTGGGTCCATATTTTTTAAAAAAAAATTTTGCGTTTCGAGCGCTCCAAAATTTCTCGAGCACTCTACAAAATCTTAAGTGCTCCAAAGCACTCCTGAGCGTCTTGAGATTCTGGAGTGCTCAAAACTCGAGCACACCAAATTATTTTGAGTGCTTTAAAATGCTAGAATTTGAAATCTTTGTTATTTTGGGTTCTTTTGGCCTGACTTCTTTCACAATGTGCATGGACAAGCTAATCATCAAGTTAAGTCCTTAAATTGTGTTCTAAATTATCCACCATTGTGGATTCTACATTGGTCTTGGGTTCCTCATCTGGACTAACCTCACTTGTTAAATTCTCACCCTTAAAGTAGCCTAAACTTTTGCAAAGTGTTACACTATTTCTTATGGAAGTCACTTTCGAACAGCTTGTAATAGTCAGAAACAACTAGAAATATTGGGAGTGGGTTCGAATACTTTAGGCAGTAAAAGGGAAAATGAGGTACTCATGATGGATGCTAATCGAACGGGTAGAAGGGTTGAGGGATTGGAAGAAATTATTGAAAACAAGAGTTTTCGCCAAATGTTGTGAGGAAGACGCAAGAAGGTGACGTACTGAAGCAAATATGTGTGTTCTCTGTTTGACGTGAAGAAGAAGCAAGTGTTTTGCCTTGTTTCACTCAAAATCCAATAAGCAAGAAGAATGTGATGGATGTGGAGCATCCTACTGCATATCAGTCGGCTTTCCAAACCAAAACATCAAACCTTTTTGAGCCAGGCATTCCCAATTGGTCCAAACCAGTCCAAACAACCCTTTCTCTGGTTAACTCCATACCAGGTTTAACAAATATTGAACCTCTTCAACCTATAATGCCTAAATTTGTTCAAACTACCGAGAGAGCCCAGAATGCCCCTCGTTCTCTTGATGTTTTCCCTGTTTGTGATGAAAGTGGCATTAATGGGCTTGGTCGAATGATACTCTTACCTCCCCTCTAGAAGAGATGCCGAAATATGGAAAAGGCGAAAATTTCTAGGCTAGAAATGATGAAGCATAAGGGTGGGTTTAGAGACGGGTATCACATCAAGGATATTAATTTGAAGGATAAGGAGGTGGGTGGGATCCATAATTACATACAGGCCAAATCTTCTATTGTCAGAATCATTCTAAAAGTTCAAAGGATTGGCTTAAAAGGTCATTTTCTTCTGGTTCTTGAGGAGAAAGCCTTTCAAAATGGGGGAAGGAGACAATAGAAGGACCATTAATGGCCATAAACTCCTACTGTGGAAAAGGGAGCAGAACTTAGATGATGAGCTTTCTCTAATCTCAACTATTGGCTCCTTATAGGCTCTAATCTATAAGGAAGTAACTTCGTACTTTACTACCTAGAATTTTCATTCTCAAGATTTGGAGGTAAGCTTCCTTTGCAAAATCAAGTGGTTTCTGTTACATGATTTTTCTTACACCTACTACATTGTTCAAGTTAAAATAAGACCCAAAAGGTGGAAATGATGCATTAGCTTTGACTTGTATGACATCAATGGGTATTTATCTATTGCTCCTTTTCAAACTAACAACAACCATAGGAAGAAACAATCCATACTTGTGTTAAGCATGATTAGAATACAATAATATCACTATCGATTGTTAAATTTTCCTATATCTAATGCTATGGATTACTCTCTTATACTTTTACTCTCAATGCTTTCTTTCTAATATTCTTTCTTCTCTCGTTGTATTTAGTATGCTTCTAGCCTCTAGAGCCACTCCTTCTAAGACCCTACCTTCTAGTTTTCTATACTATCAAGATAATAGAAAAGAATCTGAAGTTTCTCAAAATGATAAATTTACTAGAACCTTGGAAGTCCTTTTATAGGTTTGAGTATGTTGAATAAGTCAAAGCTTTTTGTCCATAATCTATGCTTTGGAATGATCTTTAGGATTTGGGCCTCTGAAAACATAAAAAACTGGGATCTTAAGTCTTGCTCCAGTTTGGAAGATTCTACGATATCCATATGTTGGACCTCAAAGGTGGTTGATTCAACATTCCCTTCATTTTGGCCACCTCTGGGTTGGTCTTCCTTACCCTTTGACCTTAGGGGTCCTAAAGTCATTGTGTTTCTCCTCAAAATCCCTCCCTTACAAAATCCAAATCCTTTAAATGGGTTATTGTGTCTTTTCCAGAACAGTACATATGTTTCCCATGAAGATCTCTGCTTGGAACTGTCAAGGAATTAGGAAATTCCTAACAGCTAAAGCACTAAGGATAATAGTCAAGTCCAAAAACCCGTAAATCATCTTTTTGTTAGAGACCAAATGTGTTGGTTCCATTTTTTAGAAGAAGTTTAGATTTCACAAAGACTAGAAAATGAAAGTGGTGGATTCCATTGGTCAGTCTGGTGGTTTAGTGCTAATGTGGAAAAAATTGGATGTTAGAGTGTTTGATCTCAATTTTGGATTTGTATATGCTAGAATTAAAGATAGTTATTGTAATAGGCTATGGAGAACTATTTCTATGTATGGGGAACCAAATAATGATATCAAAAATGACTTTTTTGATATCCTTATTTCAAAAATTAGATCCATCTCTAGTCCTCTCTTGTGCATTGTAGACTAGAACTATATTCAAGATGGGGGTCATAAAATGGGTGGTAATATTATTTCTAATAGAAGCATTAAAAATTCCCTCCGAATTATTAAAGCTGGAAACTTTACCGACTTAGGCCATCATGACCCCCATTTTACTTGGGTCAATAATCAATATGGTGCTAGAAATATTAGAGACAGATTGGATAGAGTTGTTATTAATGATGAATGGAAATCTCTTTATCCTAATGTTTCTATGGAAAATATCATTATTCAAGGGTCTGATCATAGTTGTCTCATTTTGGATACCTTTTCTCCCATCAAATTTCTCTTTAAACCAGTTAAGTTCGAATGGATTTGGACTCTCCATCCCATTTGCAAAGAAAAAATCTATTCTGGTTGGTCCAAATTTGATAATCTAAATAGAATGATCGTGGTTAGGAGTCGCCTCACTGCTTTTTCCCTCATCCTCCATAAATGAGGCAAAATGGTCTTTGCCAATATTAATCTAAAAATTGAGGAAGCCAAGGCTAATCTGGAAAGACTCCATAATCGTATCCCATATGAAGATACCCTAAAGAATATTAGAATTGAGAGGGTGGATTGTATCCGCTCCTCTTCGCCCCCTGTCAAGGGGTGGCGCATCAGCGTCAACAAATGATTTTCACTTATTTTATTTTATTTTTTTTTTTGGGGGGGGGCGCATATCACTTGTCGGTCTGATGTGCCCGCCCCCTAACAGGGTGTGGAGAGGAGCGTTAGATAAGAGGAGTGGATATAATCCACCCTCTAGAATTGAGGAGTCTAATCTTGATGACTAGTTGAGAAAAAGTGAAATTTTGTGGGCCCAAAAGTCTAGAGTTTCTTGACTTAAATGGGGTGATAGGAATTTGACATTCTTTCATATGACCATTATTACTAAAAGGGCTAGAAACAAAATTCTCTCCATCAAGAATGCTTAGGGTGAGTGAGTTTAGGGGCATGAGAATTTTGAGAGTCTCTAAGGATTATTTTTCCAATTTGTTTCACTCAAATGAGCATTCTGTTGATCATTCATATTCTCAATACTTTTTAGAACTCTTATCTCTTTCTTTATGAGGAATCTAAATCCCTGTTCGATGTTGATATTTCGAATAAAGAAATTATTCGAAATTAAAAGAGTTGTTTTCCATATGGGTAAACTTAAGGCCCCTGAGCCTGATGGGTTCCAAGCTAGATTTTTCATAAATTTTGGGATATTGTTGAGGAGGATGTTATCGGAGCTGTTAAATATTTTTGAACCAAAATTTCTTGAGTGCCTTCATTAACCAAATTTTTATCGCCCTTATCCCTAAAATTAAATCCCCTAAATCTATTGCCCACTTTAAGCTTATTAGCCTATGCAATGCATTCTATAAGATCATTTCTAAAACCATGGCTAATGGGCTTAAAATTGTTGTTCCTGATATTATCTCTCCCATCAAAACACTTTTGTCAAGGGTTGGCAGATCTCTGATATCATTATTATTGCCCATGAAGTGCATCATTTCACAAAAAAAGACAAATCTTCAAATCTTCAAATGACTATCAAGCTTGACATGAGCAATGCTTACAACTGTGTGGAAAGGGACATGATTTATGCAATGATGGGGAAAGTGAAGTTCAACTCTAAATGGATTAGTAGGGTTAAAGAATGTTTGTATTCGATATCTTATAAGGTCATCATCAATGGCTCTCCTGTAAATGGAATTATCCTTTCTCGTGGCCTAAGACAAGGGGATCATTTATCTTCTTTTCTCTTTTTGCTCTATGCAGAAGGCCTACTTGCTTCCCTTGTTAATTTAGAAAGAGATAAGAAGAATTGTGGTATTAACATAAATTGCCCTAGTCTGTTTATCTCTCATATCCTTTTTACTGACAATTGTTATATCTTCTCGAAAGTCAACACTAAGGAAGTGGAGCATATTAAAGATTGCATTTCCCTTTTTAGCAAAGCCTCACCATCAATCAAGAGAAAATCTGAAGTTATCTTCAATCAGAATACCCTTAGAGACTTCAAGAGAATCATCCAATGTATTTTGAATATCAAGTAGGCCCAATATTTAGGCTCTTACCTTGGTATTCCTTCTTCTATTAATAGAGACAAGATCTCTCTTTTTTCCTATATTGAAGATCGTGTCTGACTTCGAGTTCAAGTTTGAAAGTTAAGCTACTCTCCCAATAGGGGAAAGAGGTCCTCCTCAAGTCTGTTATGATTGTTATCCTTTCCTATGCCATGTCCTACTTCATGATCCTTAAATCTACTTCCAATTCTATTAAGTCTATTCAAAGAAAATTTTTGTGGGAGAGAAGTGAGAATGATAACAACATTAATTGTGTTGGGTGGGATAAGCTTCATAATAGCAAAAGAGATAGCAAGTCCGGAGACTCTTTTCTGTCTTCCTAATTCAAGAACAGCTCCTAGGCTTGGAAGAGTATTATAAGGGAAAATGAGCTCATGTTCAAAGGTCTTATTTGGAAGGTGGAAAATGGCTCTAACATTAATATATAGAATGATCCCTGGATCCCCTCTTCTACTGACTTTAGGCTCCACCCTGTCTCCCAATCTGCACCTCAAGTTCATTGGGTTCATCAGATTGTTGAACCAATGTCTAGACATTAGAATCTAAAATCCATTAAGAATTTGATCTCCCTTGAGTAGGAACACCTAATTCTTAAAATCCGCATGACTAGGACTAATTTTGATGACAAGCTGATCTGGCACCCTGATAAGAAGGGCCACTTCTCTGTTAAGTCAGCCTACCATCTTGTTGATGCCTCTATTCCCCACTCTCATCCTCAAATCTCAGTTAATCCCTTTTCCTAGAGTAATTTATGAGGTCTTAAAGTCTCTCCTAAAGTTAAGCACTTCCTTTGGCATGCATGTAAAGAAGCCTTACCCGTCAAGGAGAATCTGTTGAAAAAGAAAATCTTTGTCTTAAACTTATGCCATTTGTGTAAAGAGGCAAAAAGGTTTGTCATGCATTGTTTAGTCAACTATATAGTAGTGTCTTCGACCTGGTTTGCCTCCCCCCTCTCGTTCAAAACCAGCTCTGAAAATGAAATTCACTTTTCTAATTAGATTAAATACTAGTGTGATATGAAATGCTTACCTAACTATATGCCCATATTGATATATTGAATATTATTGTCATATTTGCCTAGACAATTTGGAAAGCTTGTAATAAGGCTGTGTTCGAGAACTCTAGCTTCAATTTTCTTAATGCATTTTCTATGATTTTCAAGATGTTATATGAAGTTTATGATGGCAACCAATCCTCTTTGCCTTTGGAGGAGTCGAAAGATCCCCTTTGTTGGTGACCTTTGACGAATGATTTTGTTAAAGTGAATTTTGATGGGGTGTTTCTTCCCATGAAGCTGGTGTTGTGGTGGCTTGAGATGGCTCAAGTTCCTTCTTGCATGTTAAGTCGGATGGTTTTGTACTGATAGTCCCCTTGTTGCAGAATGCATGGCAGCAAGATTAGTTTTATCCACAAGCCACAAGTTGAGGCTTAATTGTTTGATTGTGGAGGGTGACTCGCTTGAAGTCATTACCCTTCTTATAGATCCTAGCTCTACTTGCCTTGCGTCATTAGTGACCTAATCCATGATTGTGTATCTTTGCCTAATACTTTAGATCAGATTACTTGTGTCCATGCAAACCGATGTGCTAATTCTGTAACCCATCAATTAGCAAACTTTGGACAGGCTTCAAAATTGTTGAAGTATTGAATCTCGTTTCCTCCTTCCTAGTTGGAACTAGAGATTCTCTCTAATGTAGCCTTCTTATTAAAAAATAAAACCCCTCGCATGGGCAAAGGAAAACCTTTTTCTTTTTATTTTTTTTCAAGGCATTTTACTAATTAAAAGCTTAGAAATGTTCATGGATTGATATTTCTAGAGAAAACTCCTACACAAGGTTGGGTATAGAGCTGAACTGGCCTGCAGCGTGGTTAATCTAGTGGGTATCCTCTATGATGGATGATCTGGGTTGACAGCATCACCACTCCACATTGCTTGAATCAAACATGCATGATTTTACGGGAAACCCAACGCAGCAGGCCAATAAACGTATCAGCATGCATGGGATTGCAGTGTAATTAACAATGAACTCAGGAAGGTTTAATAATGAATTTAGCACAATGGAAACCAGAAAGAACTTATTTTACACGTTTGATGTTGACAGACTATGAAATTCACCACAAGATCTTGCATCTTCAGTCTCCCTTATTTGTAATCTAAAGTTTACATCGGGGTTCCTACAACATTCATCTCCGTAAAATCAGATGCTAGACTAGGTTAAGAGATGTATGGTGTTACTGTGGATTGGCTATGGTGTTAAAACCAAGAATCAAATTGTGCTGTTGGAGACAAAACCACATGTTGGGTAATGAACAGAACGGTTATTAGGATCATGGAGATCGTCAAAGTAACCGCCATCACCATGATAGTTGCCTCCAAATTTTCATGACTTGATGAGATGTGACTAGCGGCGGGAAGTGCGGGACTTTGGCTTAGATGATTTCTGCAAAGAAAGAAAAGGAAAAGGGTGGTTATATTAGTAGTTGCATCTGTTACTACCCATGTGTGGGAACTTAATAAACATAATGGAATAATCTAATTGCTACTCTGAACCACGTTACATAAATGGGATCTCTTTGGCTGCAATTTCTCGCAAGGAAGGAACAAATGAAAGCTGTTTGGAAATCAAGTTGGAGCAAATTTTACTTACAGATGCAGGCCCGAAGCTTGCTCCAGATCCTGTTGTGGGACCTGGAACAGGTAAACAATACATAGTTAAAGGATCAAAAGAATAAACCAAAATAATGAAAAAGCAAGGAAAATAAAGCCTATTAAAGAGAACTTGTTATATCACCTCTTGATACATTGCCCATGTTCAATGGAGGTTTGGAATGCTTTGATTAGACTGTTCAATCAAAATTGGTAACCCCACCAAATATTAAAGACCCTTTGGATGGTGAGCTAGGGCATTCATAGCAACAGTGAAGAGGTTATGAAAAATCATTCCCGCTGCTGTGTGCTGAGCTATATGGCAAGAACGAAACAGCCGAGTATTCAACAATTATGCTGAGCCATCATTTAACATGTTCACCAGTGTTTTTTGGGGAAGATGTTGCAAAGAGTGTGTAGATAAGGCTATTGTTGTTTTTGTTGTAAATGTTCCATAGGGTGTGAGAATATCAATAGGAGAGATATAGTAAGGGATTGGAAAAAGGGTACCTAAGCTGTAAAGAAATGTTTTCATTTTGTTTTGTAATGTTCTAAAGAAGGACAGCACCCATTGTACAGTTTTTTGGGAACTTGTCCTCTTTTAATGCAAATCTTTACAAATAAAAAATAAAGATATTTTCATGTTGATTATAGAACAGCATGAAGGTTTTAATTATGGATGAGATCAAATTTAATGATCCCTCCCTCTTGTGACAAATAACTGACAGGCTAGACTTTCAGACCTGCAACAATAAATATAATTCTTCCTCTCAATACCTGTTCCATTTATGTAATGCTGAGTGATTGACGAGATAATCCATATAAGAAATAGACCATAACTCAAAGCTCATATCAATAAACCATGGTTGCAGGGAAGCTAGGTATAGGTGGGTAGCTCGCTTCCAGGGAAGCACATTCAGGAAGTGAGTTCAATTTGGCTTCCCCGGTTTTAAGGAAGTAAGTGGGAAGCAAGTTCAAGCAATTGAGGAAGCGATCAGAGAAGCAAGTGGAAATTAATTAAAAAGTGAACATTGGAATTAATATTTTCTACAAGATTTTATTATCAATATTATTTAGTTTCAACCCTATAATAAAAATTCAAAACAGATGTTTATTTTACAAGGATATAGTCTAAGATGTCTAGTTATCCACACATCTCATATCAAGACAAATCTAAGGTAAAGTAGCCCATATTTTTAATTTTTGGATGAGAAAAAAACATTTTATTCAAAAGGAGAATAAAAAAAGAAGGGGTCGGGGCGAGGCATCACACATGAAGATACAAATAACCAAAAAAAGAAATATGGCCCAGGCCCAGCAAGAAACTATACCAGCTCATTACATCATCCTAGTCTTGAGTTAAACCCCCCCCCCAACCTTTCTGCCCCCTCCACTTTTCTGAACCCCAAATAGTACATAACCCAAGAGTGTTGAAGTATATTAATTCTTGTATCTCCTAACACCTTACTGTTTTGGGAGAGTTGATTAATTTACTGTCAACATGGTATCCGAGCAGGTTTGGTTGTGAGTTCAGGTAAAAGTATTTTTCTGGATGTAGTGTTAGCGCATGTGTACATGTTTTGTGGACCCGTGCCTAGCTCCCCAAGTGTGTTCCCAGGAAAGAATAGTATTCCTCCTGGGGGGGTGTTGAAGTATATTCTTGTATCTCCTAACACCTTAAGGTTTTGCGAGAGTTGGTTAATTTACTGTCAACAAAGAGAACACCCTATCCTTCAATCTCCTAAAGACTCGGTATGCCAGCTCAGCTGCATCACTATTAACACAATTAATTTTCGCTCCTTCCAATTTGACTAACAAATAGAAACAGGCACCATTTGCCACATCTTCCTCCTTGCATTGAAATCCGCCAATCTCTATTATCCCGAAAGCAAGTTGCCAAGATCGAAAGGGACCACCCAAGGCTCGCAAAAACCCTGCCCATGCTTGGGTATGGGCCCAATGGATGCTTAAAACATGGTCAAAGATAACCAATCTGAAAAAAATTTAGTTCTGAAAAAATCTTAGGCAACAACTAAGGAACAATAACTCCAACTAGGCTTATCCAAATAAGGTGAAAATCGGCAGAGTTCTGGGTTTATATATCAGTAGTTGGCCCAAAAAAAAACTTAGGACAAACAGATTAATAGAAGTATATAAGCATAAACAAAACTCAGATCTGGTTCTGGGTTTCCAGCAGCACAAAACAAGCATAATCAGGCTAGAAAGACTAGTGCAGGATTCCAAACAACTACAGACTTGAAAGCCACTATCCCAGCAGATGATAGGACCTCAATGGCACTACAGAAACAATAATAAATTCAAGCTGAAAGGTGTAGCAGAAAGAAAACAAGGCTAAGAATAAACAGAAGAGAGTTCTTATAAGAAAACAATACCAGAGTTCAGAACTGAAAGGGACAAAGTTTACCTATCTGTAGGCAGCAGTTTAGCGATGCTTACGAAAGATAATCAACCAGAGGAAAAGAGAGAAACGGCTCCACACAACAGTCCACGAAGGGTACTTTCTGGAAAACCCACAATGGGTTCTGTCTACAGGTCACGAACGGCAAAGTGGGATAAGTTCTTTCATTATTGTGGAACTCTAATCCTTCAATCACCACATGTGAGAGCATCCTTGATGAGATAAAACACAGCAGCAATATAAACCCTTGAAGATAACATAATCGCAAGCCACAAGAACTCCTAAACACACCACACATGGGTAAGGAGAATACAGAATTTGAAAAAACCAAAGCTCTAATATTCTTCTTCTCCTTTCTAATCATTGGGGTTGGGGTGATTTAAATAGAGTACAAAATCTAGGATTTTAGAAACCCATATTGCCTCCAAAGATGCTACTTACTAATTTCATAAACTTGACCCTCAAGTATTACTAAATAATCAAGATTGCTAAAACAAGAAAACTATCTAAAACCTAAACTTTTGACCAAACAATATTATATTTAAAACTTAACTAAAAATACAACAAATAAAATTTTCTAAAAACTCTATTCTCATCAGTTATTGATATCCTTTTAGTAATTTGGTCATAACTTTCTCAAATCACATTGGATTTGTGAAATCTAGGCCTCTTTTGAAAAGTAATTGAATAGCCTTTCTAAGGACACCAAAATAAGCAAAAAATGCAGGTTTTTAAATATATATATATATATGAATAATATAAATTTTATTAGATTAAAAGGAATCAATACAAACTGAACACAAAAATAACTAAAGAACAACAACAACCACAATCTATGAAGCTAGCCTACTCCCTCTTTGGCATTCTGTTTCCCTTGAATCGTTTGGTTTGGTCTCAACCCCACTTTGCTAAGCTATCAGCTACCTCATTTTTAGATCT
>JAOXJP010188915.1:0-12296 GCA_025762735.1 Platanus orientalis | reverse complement strand
ACATATGTGTGTTGAAGTGAGTGTGGTATCCCAAGTTCTCTCTCAACCCCTCACATGAGGTGAGCTGTTCTTTCATTTTCTCTCTTCTTTATTTTTTTTTTCTCTCTTGCTTTCATATTTCTTCTTTCTCTAAAATCCCTACAAAAAACAACCTCTCCTTGGCTATGGTTCTATGAAAGAAAATTAGAAGCAAATGGGTTTTAAAATGGGGCGACCGCTGTTGTGGGTTTTTTTTATTTTAGGATTCTTGGAAATTAGGTAAAATTCAAGAAAATGGGATTTTAAGGTTAGAAATTGGGGAAAGTGATATGGATGTGTATGGTTGATGATGGATGGCTTAGGTTTGAAAGGAATTAAGTTTTTGGTGAAAGGGATAAAAATAATCAAAGAAAAGAGTTTGAAAATTTTTTGGTTTCAAGAAAACCCAAAGAAAGTGTTCTTGAGGGTTCTTGAATCACAATATTATAAGATGTAAGGTTTAGTGAAAACTAAATTTTGTAGATCAAAAAATGGAGAAAAGAATAGTAGAAATCAAAAAATTAACAAGATTAAGGAGGGAAGAAAGAATAGGAACGAGATAGGGTTATGGGGAAAGAAGAAGAGAAGAAGAGTTGTAGAAGGTGAAGACTCGCCTTAAGGTGAGGGATCTTGGAGAGGAAGCACACTAGCCATGAGGCTCCAATTTTCTTCAAAATTTCATTAATCAAAATTGTCCTACATAAGTAGATAGTCGCCTTTTTGAAAACCTAATTAATAAAATAACAAAGTTAACTAAAAATATCCCTATCTAAGGAGCTATACAGCTTGTTAAAGTATATTAATTTGTGTGTCTCCTAACACCTTAAGGTTTTGGGAGAGTTGGTTAATTTATTGTCAACATTGTATCAGAGCAAGTTTGGTCGTGAGTTCAAATCCCAGTGAAACTATTTTCTCGGATGTAGTGTTGTACGCGTGTGTACATGTTGTGTGGACCCGTGCCTAGCTCCTCAAGTGTATTCTTAGGAGAGAATAGTGTTCCTCTTTGGTTGATGTTGAAGCATATTAATTTGTGTATCTCCTAACACCTTAAGGTTTTGGGAGAGTTGGTTAATTTTATTGTCAACACGAATAGCACTAAAACCCCATAAAAAATTTAGAAAAAAAAACACTCTAAAAACTTCTCCAAACTTTTATTAACTCCTACTCATGGCTTATAAAGGCCTTATTACGTAAAATTCCTTCAATTAAACCCATAAACATAAATAAAACTAACTCGAATTAAGTAGGCAACAAGCTTTCTTCTTGAAATCCTCTTTGAACCTTGGCTTTAACTTTCAAAGAGGGTATGTCTTCTCAAGCCATTTCAATGTTGCTATATCAAACCTCTTCTTTTTAGAAAACTCAACCCCATTGAGTTTGGGTGGGAGTTCAAGAATTCTTACTCTATCATGTGGTACAGGCTACCATGGGAAAGAACCAACGTTCTTCTTCTAGAGTTTCATTGGACTTGTCTCTTGTGTAGCAATTATAAGATGAAGTCCCATAAATCCCCGTTTTTCTCTTTATTTGACTTCTTCTTTTAGTGTTTTTGTCTCGAAGATCATCTCAGGGCTTAGTTCATAAACTTCATCCTTTGAATTAGCCTCTTGTGTAGGCTTCTTATTTGTAAGTCCCACAAATTTGTTAGGACAGTGAGATTTGTGATGACCATAACCCTTGCAATTAAAACACTGATCTGTCATAGGCTTGGATACTGAACCTTCTGAACCTTAGGATCGTGATGATAAAATCTAAGATTGATTCCTGTTAGGCTGTCTTCTACAAGACGGATGACCAGCCATCACACTTCAAGAAGCACTCTCCATTATAGTCTTCTTGTTGTAGAGTGTTTGCATGTTCTTTTTTATCTAGAATTGAATAGAATCATCCACAGAAGTGTAATAATGATGGCTTA
Organism: Platanus orientalis; assembly: GCA_025762735.1. Classification (NCBI taxonomy): domain Eukaryota; kingdom Viridiplantae; phylum Streptophyta; class Magnoliopsida; order Proteales; family Platanaceae; genus Platanus; species Platanus orientalis. The sequence continues at coordinate 10,363 of JAOXJP010188915.1, read as the reverse complement.
GTCCTTGTGAAATGTGTGACTATAATCCCTACCTATATAAGGAAACAAGAATTTCATCATTCCATTTGATACCAGCTAGGTGCTGGAACTTGCTAGTGTAAGATTTCACGGTCATAGTTCCCTGTCTAAGCTAATTCAATTGAATATGAGCCCTCTATCTATAACCTTGAGGTTTGAACCGTCTATTCATAGTTGCGCTCATCTCATTTCATGTAGACATAGTACCCAAATTGGCTCTGGCATTACTCTCATTGTATTGTTACCACCAGATAAGAGTTGTTCCCTTTAATTTAGCTTTAGCAAACTGAAGTCTATGGCTCTCTGGCAGCTCATACCACTGGAAATACACCTCTATGCTATGCACCCAATCCAAATATGCATATGGGCCCCTATTACCATAGAAATCTTGGACGTCCAATCCGGTAAACTTGTTTGCCTCTTGAGGTGTTGGATATGTTTGCGTTATAGATCTACGACTATTCTCTCTCCTTGGGGAAGTCTCCCCAAGCTGCCTGATAAGAGATGTCTCATGAACTAAGGTCTCCACATGATTATTAGAGGAAGATACTTGGTGTGAAGATTCCCCATCTTGGACAAATTCTTTACCTTCTTTAGACCTTGAATGTCTGATCTGAGGCTTTCAATTGTACCCACAAGCTATTGAACAAAAATTTCAAGCTGCCAATTCGGGTTTCGGGCCGAGCCTGCCCAATTTGTAGCCTTAGACAAATCTTCTGTTTCAGTTCATTTTTCACCAAAAACAAATAATAATAAAAAGAATTGAGGTTCCTAGTGTTTTATCCCTCATTGTAATGGATATCCTTAATCGTAACAAGGTGGCATAGCTCCACACTTTTTCTTCTTTTTTTTTTTTTTTATGTGGAAATCTATGGGCATGAATTAAGTGTCAAAATTAGACTACATCTCCATCTACAGTTAAGTTCATCTAAATAATTGGCATAACTGAGTCTCACTGGGATAATCCATAAATTGGAATACCAAAATTTCCTTAACTAATATAATAGAGGAAACCCAACTGTTCTAAAATCAAAGGACTGTGTAATCAGCTGTGTGAAGCTATTCAGGAAAAGAATCCAACAAAAGTATGCTGTCCCACTGTTCAGAAAAATACAAAAAATATGATTCATTTGAATTCTGTTAAAATTGAGGGCCACAAGAAACGAAGGCTTGTCACCTGCTCAATCAACCATGACTTTCAGACTGCTTTTTCCTCAGAAGTCTTCTGGTTTCTCTTCTTCCAGACAACAAAATGCAAAAGGTAGTAAGTTTCGCAAAAATTTTCCCATTCTACTAAAAGCCCTCACTGGCCATGCTTCAATAAATACAATTACATTACAGGGGAATGCCCAAGTTATACAAAACTTTTCAATAAGTGAGTCCATTTCACTTCATCAAAGAAAAGAAGTGAGTCCAAATCTTATAGCTAAAAAGGAAATGTAAAAGATGGTTAATTTAAATAATGAAGGAAATGACAGCCTATCTAACGCCTCCTTATCAGCAGCCAATATAAATAAGGAAGGGAATGACAACCTCAACAGGCCATCGCCACACCAGGGATCCTTCTCATCTGATATGATCACCTATTCTCACTTAATATCACTAAGTCCTTGAAGCACTTGGTTGGTATTATAATCCGTTTCCATAGACTAATAACTGCCTTGAGTTCCACAGATATCCCAACCAAGTGGTTTGCATCCATATTTACATACAATCACTTTCTCCATAAATGCTCCTCTTCCTCCCCCCAAAAAAAAATCCACTAATCATAGAGTATCTGATCATCATCCTCAAGGGGAAAATCCTGAGGCCCTCTTCTTCTTTGGGCCTGCATATCGCTATCCAATCTATCAAATTATGCTTGCTAGTGTTCCATAGCATTCCAAGGAGAAACTCCTTTTTTAAGAATTCTAGGTGATTGGCTAATTAGGTGAACAAGGACATAAAATATTATCGTGCCAATAATGTTATTATACCTATTTAATAATAACATAATATTATCATAGTTGTTATCTATAAATAATATGATAATTTTACAGGAAAAATTATTATGAATATAAATATGTAGTGGATAAACTACTGCATATGTTTGATTAAAAAATGTTGACATAACAGAACCCTGTATGGTCCTTCATGCTTGTTGGGATAGTGTCTTGAATTCAAGCCGAATACAACCCATTTGGTGATCCATTTTTGGCTGGGGGGGGGGGGGCTCGAAATTTTGTACCTGTCTTGTGACCCGTGTTAGGTCCATTGACCTGAACCCTTTTTTTTTGGGGGGAAGGGGATATTTTGGGGGTTTGACCCGTGTTGGGTTGTAGGGTTTCTTGGGATGCATGCTGTTATATAAGAGGGATATATGAGGGTTTTTGGGAGTGCGACAGATTGAGGGTTTTGTTAAGACTTTGGTTGAGAAGCAAGAATGTATTTGGGTGGAGAGTTCTTTTGGGTTTTCCTTGGGGTTTCACTTTGTGTTTTAATAACTCGCCTTTGTGCGTTATATAATCTTTGTTCTCTGTTTTAGTGGAAGTTCTAGATTGTCTTCACCTGTGGATGTAGGCAATCTTTCTGAACCACGTTAAATATTGTGTTGTGTGATTGTTCTTTGTCATTTACCGTTTTCTCATTTTGTTTCACGCGCATTGCATACTTGAATCAGATCCGCGTTGGTTCTGCTATGCTATTTTGTCACAACAATGCTTATAGCCAAATCTTGTTCTTGAATTCATGTGCATGTACATATCATATATGTGCTACATGTTCATTGTGTGGATCACTTTCATTTGACCATTCTAAGCCATCTTGAACATCTTCTACATCCTAATAAACCGAGGGAACTAATGGCCTGTTAATTACAACTCTCAGGTGCACGCTACCCTCCCACGCCTGATTCTCCATGTTCAAGATGACGATCTTAGTGTTCGGCAAGCTTGTCGGGTAAGAGGATCATCTCCTTCCAACTGATTTCCTATCATTGTGAATTTTGTGTTGAAACCCTTAAACGATTTCTTGAACAGAACACTCTTAGACAGATTGTGCTCTTACTGGAAGTAGAGGGCATGTCTCCCCTCTTCAACATGCACCACTTCAACTCGGACCACCGGTACGTATTAGTGAATCTACAATTTCAATGATTTTGTGATATATACATCGACTTTGTGCTTTACTGTGAAAGAGCTGCATTGAAGTTCTTTTCTGGTTTATCAGAAGCGATTATGAGGACTTTATCAGGGATCTCACGAGGCAACTCTGTCAAAATTTTGCCTCGAGAATTGATACTTACATGGCCTCAATAATCCAGGTCTGTATCTTGCTGATTCCTTTTGGGAACACATTTCAAATACAGCCTTATTTGGTACATCATAAGGCCCCGCATTATGATGACTCACTAATTATAACTTCATGACCTTTGGTTCATGATGTTGGGAATCTGGGAGACCATTTTAATGAAGTGGCTTGCAGGTTATTTGATGTTTCACCATATTGAAGTGTAGAATAATAATAAATATAGAAACTGAACTGGTTAATGCTATTGATGCAGGCTTTTGATGCTCCTTGGCCAATTATTCAGGCAAATGCCATTTACTTCTCCAGTAGCATGCTGTCACTTTCAGATGATCAGCGGATCTTGGCTCCTTTCTTTGCACAGGTCGTTTAATTGAAACTACTAGCAGCACAAAGAACCAATGATTTCAGTATAGATTACCAACTAAAATAAACCCCATTAACTAAAGGGATTCTGTCTTCAGGTGTTTGGCATGTTGGTAGGTAAAATGAGTCGGTCACCCGATGCAGTTGTTCGAGCAACTTGTTCAGCAGCTCTAGGTATGTTGCTAAAATTCACCAACTTGATCTCATGGAGAGCATCACGACTTGATCGAGTTGACTCAGTTCAGAAGGGACACAATTCCTAGTCTATTAAGAAGTAAATACCGGTCAAACTGAGGAAAGAAAAAGAAATTGTAAATTGCAGTGACCGGCCCTCCCTATGTTGATCTGTGGCCTGCTGTCAGAGTTGAGTCAGACCTATAATGAGTTTGACCCTGATTTGGTATGTATTTGTTGTTCTTAATATGTATACTTGCCAAAAATGTAATTGTTTTTGGTGTAAAGTTATTTGGTGTCAAGGTTTACAATTGTAATGTTGTATATTTTGTAGTAACACTGTATATATTAGTGGTCGGTAAAAAAATTTAACAGTTGCTTCAATGCAAGCTTGTGGTGAGATTGGCTTCCTTGTCTTTAGTTTTTATAGTATGGCTCCACTAACGCTTCCATTGTACAAACTTAAATTGATATCCCATGGTCTATCCATGTTTTGGGTCATGCTGCCTCAGATTGCTGCAACAATTCCTTTTTTCTCCCCTGCTTTCTCCTCAGTCAAACTTAATGTGTTTTTAGTTCGGGAATATCATTGTATAATGTGAAATCATAGTTGTAACATTTTCTTAGCATTATAAATGGAGCATGAATATACATGACACCCACATTTAACAAGTCTATTTTAGGGGAATTAATTTATAACTTAAAATTTACCCTTCAATCTAACATACTTCGGGCAGTATAAAGGAATCTGGTCTTAGCTCATATGATGATCATCTTGGCCGGTTGATTTTAAGTATAATACATGCCTGGATGCATAAACCCAGTTTGCCTACCTAAAGTGCCAGATATCTGATTGAACAGGTTGGTATAATTGATAATCACATTGTGGGATCTCAATGTAATCATTCTTGTAGGGAATCTATCATGGAAGGGGGTAACAAGCTGTGTTAGGTTGCTATTCCGTTTTAGTTAAAGACATCAATAGTTCATACAACTAATCCAGATTCATGAGCATGCGAAGGCTTTTCATGGTTTGAACGAAAGGATATGCAGGTCTGTATCCTCTGATAAATCCTTAGCACTAGTATCTTGCTTTCACTATAGTTGTTTCTGGCCATTCTCCTACCCTCCGTCCAAAGCCTTCTACTTGCATCATATCACTCTTTATTGGTGCAGTCATTGATCTTCATTTCACATGACCAAACCATGTTATTGGTTGAGTGACATTTGCACCTTAAATATGGCTGGTCTAAAAGATATCTTATAAAATTTATCATATAATTTCAATGTTATGTGTTGATTAAAAAGCACTTCAAAAGCAGCTCCCTACTATATCCACTCAGTCTATTTCCTTGCGGACCTCCTCTTCAATCATTCCTTCCCTCCTTTGAATATCTGAACAAAAAAATGGTCATCAATTTAACTGGTCCTATTTTAATAAAATTGTACTTCATATATTCCATTTAGTCTATCTTACGTAAATCCTTTGGATCCTAAAATAGCCTTCCATAATTATTACTAAGTTAACAAATAACATGTGAAGGTCCTTCTCTCTAAGCTTTTTCATTAGTTCTTAAGAAAATGGTTTCAGTCATCAATTTCCCTAGTATTTATGATCTCCAACCTCATCAATGCTATTGACTCCTCCTAAATTAACTTCCATGCATGACCCTCATTTAATAATTTAAGAAAATAGCTCCTTCACCTATTTTTAATTTTTTATTCCTACACTATGACTCTTTGATCGTCACTCTTAATGCTTCTAACATGGTCCTAGTCTTTACATTTTCCCCCTCATTTTGACAAGTTTGTGTACATTTGTCTCATCATTCATAATATTCATGATGCAAGTCACCATATGCCTTAGATTTAGCCTTGTTTATTGCTTTATTAGCTCCTTTATTTTACATATTTACATATTTTTTTATGTTTTCTTATTTCTAATATTTTGTGAAGAACTATAATAAGATCACTAGAAGATGCCAGCTGGCTAAAGTGGTAAAGTCTGTGGGTGTCGTACCACAGACTTGGGTTCAAAACCTGCCTTCACCTATAATTGCCTATCAAATATATATACCAAGTTTATTTAGTTTATGGCCCTTTTCCTCTAGACTCTCTAACCACTTCTTTGTTTATTTTTTAATATAGCATTTCCATGTTATTTATTACACAGACTTGGAAATTCTTTTTTTCCTTTTAGTATCAATTGTGTTACTAAATATTACTAATTTTTCTCATTTCAAGTTATACTATCTAATTCTTGGGTAATAATCTCATGTTTCCTTTAATTCTATCTCCTTATACAAACATCTAAAGCCACTAATCTGTGTTATGTAGTTAAGACTCTTTATTGTGATAGTCTTACAGTTCTTAAATGTTGACCACCTTATCTTTATAGTGAGAAAAATGTCTTTTCTAGCTCCTACGTAGTTTGCTTTTCAAAAGTTACTAATGTTCTTTTTTATTTTTTTATTTTTTATTTTTATTTTGATGTGTTTGTTATTACAAGATCATATGCTTTTACAAATTTTATGATTACATCTATCCTCATTTTGTTCTCTATATCCTCCATGAACTCTCTTGCATCCTTTATTGTCTTTGCATTCATGCCAATTTTAGCAATTTCATATAAATACTATCTTCTCATCTAATCCTACTTAGGGTATGCACTAATTATGTTAATTATTCATGTTGGGTTTGTCTTTATTTCAGCCCGTTGGATCTTAAGACACCTTTGAGAAGTGGAGTCTTGGACAAAGACTCCTTTGAGAGAAAACCTAATAAAAAAATTAGGGGGAAAAAAGAAAGAGAGAGAGAGCTGAGAGAAACTAAAAGGGAGTTCATGGGGGTTTCCTTCAAGGGTTTGAAGTGTATAAGATAGAAGGTGAACAAGGGGAAATGGTATGCATTTTTGGGTTTAAGAAAATACACTTCTTTGTACAAATTTTGCATTCTTATAATGAATAAATATTTGATTCTCTCCCATCGACATAAGCACATCGGCTAACCATGTAAAAATCTTTGTCTTGTGTGATTGTTGATTTTCTTCCTACTATTTTATTCTTTATTGGATAAATCATGAGTGGTTTAGGCTAGTATCCCATCACATTGAATTTCATGATTGTTTCCATTGTACCAATAATTGGTATCAGAACTTCTGGTTTGTGTTACGGAGGAAGAAGAAGAAAATAGTGAGTAAAAAATATATTTTTTATTCAATGGGTTGCTTTCTAAAATATTTTGGTTAAATCATGATGGTAATAAAGACTTTCATTGGTTAATTATATGGAGAAATTTGATGAAAAATGTAGTTTCACTTTTTGTAAAAGAAGGGCAAAGGATGTGTTAGTATAATAGGGTTTGTACAAGCGAAGGATGTGTTAGTACAAAAGGGTTTGTACAAAGTATTGTAAAATAAGAAAAGAAATTCCAAGGAGATGGAGGATGATGATTGACAAGACATAGAGATGAAAGCAGTTAACATAATTTGTCTCTGTCTTGCAGATAACGTACTGTTTAACATTATGGATGAAGATTTGACACTTATTTTATGGGAAAACTTAGAGAAATTCTTCATGGGAAAGAGTTTCACCAACAAACTATATCTAAAACAACAATTGTACGGGTTGATGACAAAAGGTGTGAATCTATTAAGATGCTTAAATATGTTTAACCAGCTCTTAGATCAGCTACATAAAATTGATGTTAAGGTGGAGGAACAAGACAATGCCATTTTGCTTCTTACCCCACTTCTTCATTCTTACGATTTGGTGACAATGTAACTATTCGGGAAAGATACAGTAAGCTTAGAGGATGTCCCAACTTTGCTTCTTTGTAATGAAATTAGGAGGAGACCAAAGTTTGAAGGAGGTCAAGATTTTGGGTTGATTGGTCAAAGTAGAAAATTATAAAGAAATGTTATCTGTGAGGGGATCTAGGAGTAACAGGAGTAGGTCCAAGTCTAGTGGAAATGGCACAATATAGTGTTTTCATTGCATGGAATATAACCACATTAAAAGGAATTGTTTAGAATGTCCTAGCAAAAAGAAAAGTGACAGTCCCAATACAGCATTGACAGAGGAACTGGAGGAATACATTAAAGATATTCTCACAGTTTCCAAAGGTATGGACACATTTTTTCATGATGAGTGGATACTAGATTCTAGTTTTCCTATTCATATATGCTCGAGAAAATAATAATTTGATGCTTTCCAAAAAAAAAAAACAAGTATTATTTATTTGGGTGACGGGTCCACTTGTGACGATAAAAATCAAGATGTTTGATGAAGTGGTTCATACTTTGAGTGGTGTGGCATATGTCCCAAAGATGTGAAAGAATCTAATTTCCCTAGGCCGGTTAGATTTCATGGGTTGTACGTATTCAGCTACAGGTGAAGCCATGAAAATCACACATGGCTATTTAGTCCATGGAGGGAGAAAAGTGTAATGGTTTTGTATCGTCTGATAGGGAATACGGTAATTAATGGTATTTCTTTGACCTCAATGAATAGTTAGAAACAAGATACATGAATGAAGAGGAGCTTATGTAAGGTCTCTTTTACAATTGGGGAAGAGATAAATATTATGGGTTTTCAGGTGATAGATGATTGTAAAACAATTCTTGTAGTTGGAGATGATGAATTGAGGTCTGTCTCTAGAGTTGACTAGGTGAGTCAAATCATGATAGCTATACATGTGCATTAGCCATGTCATGATCGACTTTGATGGTATCAAGATTGAATTGATTCGATGGTATGTGTAGCGGTGATTCTTTAAGGCCAATGGTTGTTTGTGGTGATAGCAAACAGGATGTGATTCAAGTTCGAGTTGGAGGTGCGCTCTAGGTATATATGGCGCATAGTTCACTAAGAAGGACAAGTGCAGGTTTTCTCCAAGGTGGTTCTGGAACGTGAGCCAAGGTGAAGTATGGTGCACATGTCATAGGTTTTATGTTGGGAAAGATACAAGTGGAGTTAACTTTAACAAGAAATCTTAAAATACAAAAAGTAAATCCAAGGTGGAAATTTGTTGGGTTTATCTTTATTTAAGAACCAAGAATGGGTACTTAATTAGAGTTAGGAATCCTTTGAAAAGTGGAATCTTACGAGACGACTCCTTTGAGAGAGAACCTAATAAAAAAGAAATTAGGGCAAAAATAAGAAAGAGAGAAGAATAGCTGAAAGGGAATTCTTGGGGTTTTCTTTAAGGGTTTGAGAGTCTGAGAGAGGGGATGTATAAGGGGAAATGTTGTGGGTTTTTGGGTTTTAGAAAACACATTTATTTGTACGGATTGTGCATTCTCATAATGAATAAAGATTTAATTCTCTCCTATAGGCCTAGGCACACCGTTGAATCACGTAAAAATTGTCATCTTATGTGATTGTTGATTTCTTTGTTATTGTTTTATTCTTTGTTGCATAAATCGTGAGTGTTTTAGTTCCATATCCCATCATATGGAATTTTAAGGCTTTCTGTTGTGCCAGCAATTCACTTTCCTTTAACAAGTTTAATAGATATTATCTAATAACATATTTTCTTAACACCTAAAACTTCATCCTCTAGATTTTTATCTACTAATTCCTACCCCATTTTATTTATTTCTATGTATATATACACACATATATGAAAATGAAAGAATCTGAAGTGATTAATGAATGTATTGTAGAATCAAAGTAGATCTATCCTATTATCGAATGAATGAATAGTTAAGAGTTCATATAAGAATTTGTTTGAGTACCATAACTATGACAAAGATTTCTAAAATGTTAAGGAACAAGACAACTTCTATTTATCAACCATATTTTTTATTTCGTAGAATGACAGAGGACAAAAAGTAGCTAGGCGACAAGGAACTAAAATAAGCAATGATCATCCTTCTATATTTTTTTACCAATTAATCTAGGCCCCTAGACTTCCCTTCTAAGAATGATCTAATTGTTGTAAAACAATCACAAGAACTATGCAAAAATAGTAATATAAACTTATAAATTAACAGAAGAAATTAATCTAATCTACCATAGAATTGTAGAGAGTTTAGTACTACTATTGATGAGATAAAATCAAATAAATCTAAAATAAAAAAGTAAATTAGAATGAACTTATCGGTATGTGCCAAGGTGTTCCAATGGGTAATGTTCTTAATGGTATTGGTTTCCCATTATTGTAATGTTGTAGGGCTTTGTTGGCGACTGTCCCAAGATGCAACAATACCTATCTTCTTAGATTCGCATAGTATAAGAAGATCTACAGCAAATGACAATGAATGTGGTTCAAATCTAATTGACACAACTTCAAAAATTCAATAAAATTTTTAGTAGACTTTCTACTATGTTTTACGAAAGATAGCAGAGAATACAAGAGATAATAAGAGAATTTATTCAAGTGTGTTTAATGTGAAAACCCCCTTTCTATTTATAGATATAAAAAAGACACAAAGGATATATCTATAGACTTATTAAACATCCATTGGCATAGGAAAGGACATATTGATGTCTATTTTTGAATGACTGAACATAAAGAC
>JAOXJP010188904.1:0-12296 GCA_025762735.1 Platanus orientalis | reverse complement strand
AACACTTGTATACTTGTAAGTAAAGCTACCATGGATTTTTGGTTCATTAAGTTGGATCATTAGTCTAGGTGTAACAGGGACGAAGAGTGCGATAAGGCGTTCGGTGAACTCAAGGTTTTCCTCGCACACCTGCCAACGATCAACCAGCTAAAGTAGGGGGAAGTACTATATTTGTATCTATCGGTGTCGGAAACAGCCTTGAGTTCAACATTAGTTAGGGAAGAAGCCGAGGTGCAGGCCCCTGTCTACTACACTAGTAGAGCACTAAGAGGGGCAGAAGAAAGGTACCCAAGGGCTGAAAAGATGGCCTTAGCTCTGGTAGTAACGGCCTGACGGTTGAGACCATATTTTCAAGCCTATAACATTCGGGTCCTGACAGATCAACCACTCAAGGCAATATTGCACAGGCCCGAGACTTCAGAAAGATTGGTGAAGTGGTTGGTAGAAATAAGCGAATTTGATATCGAGTATCACCCTTGCGGAGCCGTCAAGGGCCAAGCTATCGCCGACTTCATCGCTGAATACACCTACGACCCGATAGTCTAGCTAGGGAATCAAGACATGTAGGCACTAGAAATCAACCCGGAAGGATGGGTCCTGAATGTAGATGGGTCCTCTACTAGGGCCGCCGTAGGAGGAGGGGTCGTCCTGATTACTCCAGAAAAAGACAGGCTCGAGTACGCCATAAGGTTCGGGTTTAAGGCAACCAATAACGAAGCCAAATACGAGTAAATAATAATAGGGATGCGCATCGTCAGAGAGCTTGGGGCGAGAAATATACAACTCAGGAGCGATTCCCAGCTAGTGGTCGGGCAGGTCCAAGGGAAGTACGACGCGAAGGACGATCTAATGAGGCGATATCTCACTGCGGTGGAAAAGGAAAAGTCCCATTTCAGGCACTTCGACATATAGCAAATCCCTCGAATAGAAAATGAAGAAGCCGACAGGTTGGCAAGGATCGCATCGTCTGATGCCAAAAATATGCCCCCGGGAGTGACAATGGAGCACCTTCCGTGACCAAGTATTGAGGCAAGGGAGGGCATAAAGGTCAACATGATCAACCCCAAACTTGGATGGGTTGCCGAGATCCTAAGATATCTAAGGGACGGCCAGCTACCAGAAGAAAGGGACGAAGTCAGGAAGATTAGAACACGAGCTACTTGGTACTCTTTGTTGGATGACGTCTTATACAAACGAGGTTTTACCCTCCCTCTGCTTAAGTGTTTGTCCGAAGAGGAAGCCGATTATGTGCTCCAAGAAATTCATGAAGGAATATGTGGTAACCATTCCGGAGGAAGATCCATGGCCCACAAAGCAATAAGAGCTGGATACTACTGGCCCTCAATGCAGAAAGATGCTGCCCTCCTTGTCCAGAGATGCGACAAGTGCCAACGGTTTGCCAACATCCCGAGGCCGGCGGAAGAGCTAACACCAATGATAAGACCATGGCCCTTTGCGCAGTGGGGGATTGACATAGTCGGGCCGCTCCCCAGGGGAATGAGGCAAATGAGGTTCTTGGTGGTGTCTATCGACTACTTCACCAAGTGGGTAGAAGCCGAGGCCTTGGCTAAAATCACCGAGAGAAATATCCAAGACTTCACGTGGAGGTCCATCATCTATCGGTTCGGCATTCCTCGAGTTATAATTACCGACAACGAAAAGCAATTCAACAATACCCGGTACCAAGCATTTTGCGCAGAACTCGGTATCAAAAACCACTACTCATCACCGGCCCACCCTCAAGTCAACAGCTAGGTAGAAGTCACCAACAAGACTTTGATCGGCATGATAAAGAAAAGACTCGAAGGCTCCAAAGGCCTCTGGCCCGAAGAACTCCCCAGTGTCCTCTAGGTTTACCACACCACCGTAAGAGCCCCCTCCGGGGAGACTCCGTTCTCGTTAGCCTTCGGGACCGAGGCAGTAATACCTGTGGAAATCGAGATAGCCTCACACAGAATGGCGAATTTCGACACAAGCCACAATGAAATGGGGCTGAGAGGCAACCTCGACCTGCTCGAGGAAAAAAGAGACGAAGCCGCTCTAAGAGTGGCAGCTTATAAGCAGAAAATGGCCAAGTATTACAACTCTCGAGTCAAAGCAAGGAAATTCGTTGTTGGGGATCTAGTTCTCAGGAAAGTAACGCAAGCAACACAAGACCCGGCCGAGGGAAAATTGAGGCCAAACTGGGAAGGGTTGTACAGGTTGACACAGTGGAACAGACTTAGCACCCACCACCTCGAAAACTTGCAGAGGGAATCCCTACCACGGCTATGAAATGTAGAACATCTAAGAAAATATTATCAATAAAGTTAGTACAATATCGACTATTAATGTGTTTTGAATTGTGCAGAATTAACTACGACTACGAACCCCGAGTCACAAAAAATCAAGACACCATCAGCGACCTCAAGTCTTAAAGGCTAAACCACACAAACAACTTTCGGGTCAAGGATGACCCAAAAGCCACGAGGATGGCACAACCCAAAAGCCACGAGGATGGCACGGCCCACAACCTCGAGCTAATAAGGTAGCCAGAGTTGCAATAACAAAGATAGCCCCAACGTCAAGAGAATTACCCGACAAGGTAGCCTAAGGGGCCCGTAAAGACAAGCCGATTACCACCACCACCCCGTGACCTTCAAGCCACGAGGTAAGTACGACCACAACCCCTACTCACACTTTTGAAGCTTAATAAAGCGACTAAGAATCCTCGGCAATCACGACTGAAAAAAGCTTAAAGAGGCGCTGATGAAAAATTGCTTAAGAGAAGAACAGAAAAACGATACAATTAACAAAAACTTTTTTCATTACTTTGTGCAAACAATATACATATAAAAAAGGGGGGGGAAGCCTAAGGCTTGCCCTCCGGGAAGACCTCCTCCATTACAACGTCCGCACCCTCGGGTGCCACAGTAAGCATTTCTACCGCCTCATTGACTGTTTCTCCCCCCTCTTCGACGGGTTCAGTCCCCCAAGGTCTGAGAGATGAGAAGTCTAGACCCGGAAACTGCTCTGACGTGAGCTCCTTAAACTCCTCCCACCCCTCCCAGAAGCAATCGGCCTTTACAAGGCCGAAAGCATCCGAGGCCAGGTATTCCTCCTCAGCCTCTTGGGAAGCTTCCTCCCGCATCTCCCGCCTCGCCTTCTCCCGCTCCGACTCAAGCTCGGCCCGTACCCGTGTTGAGATCTCCTCTGCCTTCCTCGCAGCTTCAACGGCTACCTTGAGCTCTGACTCGACCCGGACTCGCCGGTTTTTCTCAGTCACGAGATCATTATTGGCATGACTTATCTCTGCCTCTGAGTCACGCAAACGAGCGGCCAGGCTTTCAACATGCCCGCCTGGCCAGGTCCAAGCGACCCTCGGACAGCTGCAGCCTCTTCTTGAGGCCTACAATCCTCGACTTGGCCTCTTCCTTGAAGGCCAAATAATCATTACGGAGTTTGGCCAGACGGTCGAGGTTGTTGTCTCGAACCTGTTCGCAGTGTTTATACCTCTCGATAGAGGTAGCCATTAGAGTCACGGTCTGTGAAAGAAAATGCACGTATAGTTAGTATATATAGAAAAATATGCAAAAAAAAAAAAAAAACACATACAACAGCGATTAAAACCAAAAAGCAAAGCCTAAATAAAATGGAAAAAGGGGAAAAAGGAATAAACATACCTTGAGAATGGCAAAAACGCCGGGAATGAGCCCTGGGTTGCAGCTTTAAAAGCACTGCGACTGCCGGAAATCGCCTCAGAGAAGAAGAATGGACCAAGGCACGAAAAGGACGAAACGTGTGAAACCCTTAAAACTATTTATAAGCAACACCGACTCTTCCCGACCCTACACGTGTCACCCATCCAGGGCCCACCAATTTAAGACTAGGAGACGAGACGTTGTGCGTATCCCTAGAAACTCCAAAAGTACTCGAATGATAGTCGTCGGATCCCCTAAAAATGTGAAGCGACGCGACGCTTGATTCGACCACCTGACGGCGCACGTGCGCCCCTTCGATTGACGAGATGCATTAAAGGTTAGTCATCATTAACGCCCCCACCCGCGTACATTTCCTCAGTAAATGAAACCACATGCCCTCTCGAACAGTGAAACGACGTTGGTGCGCAAATCACATTCCTAGCCATCGTAAATATGTACCCGGGAATAGGGGGCAGCTGATAAAGAAAAACTCACAACCCAAGAAAATTTCGACTCATAAGACAGGACCCGGTGAGCCAGAAGGACACCAGGCCCCGAACCCTCAGATGCCATGAGCCGGGATCCCGACCCATGCCTGTATAACTCGACATCCGAGACTGCCCAAAGACTCGAGGGGATCGCAGTCCTCGACAGGGTCCCGACTAATAGGGTGGCACCTGAGAACCAATCCACAAGCTTTAGTATAAGTCACCTAATCCTTGCATTAGGTCTGACGATTCTGGAAGAGGAGCAGTTGCGCCAGAAGAAAGGCATGGCGAAGAGTATGAGAAGTGGGCAGCAACGTACGAAAGCATGGAGGGTAATTATGAGCAGACGCATGGGGCAGCAACGCACAAAGGTATGGGGTCACCAACGTACAGAGGCGACGACACGTGGTCTTCGCCACAGATGTACCCATAACTGAGCCTATAAATAGGGGATTCGTCTCCTTGGTCAGGTATGAGAAACACACGCAAACAAAAAACCCTTTTTCTCTAACAGAGCAGATCCATTCTTTTCGTTCTCCTTCACCTTCCTGACTTGACCGTCGGAGAGCCCAAGGCCGGTGAGACGCCGGCCTTAGGTCCTTGACCTTGTTTCCCAGTATGTGTAGGGGTTGTATCTTAGAATCTCCTCCGTGTTGAACGCAGATCCATCCAAGTCAAGAGCTTGGGCCAAGACATGGACCATTTGGTGGGCGCAAGAAAGGCTCCTTCTCCCTTGCGTCTTCAGTTGGCGCCATCTGTGGGAACCTGACGTTTGGCTTCCGGCAGTATTGAAGGTCTGCATGGTTAACATCAGGTCCATGGCAGCACAGTAAGACCACGACAATGGAGTTAACGGACCAGAAGCCTCTATCTCAAATGGGGCACCCCTCGAAACTCCTAGGGTCAGCGCACTTGAGCGAAAAATCCAGGGTCTCACAACGGACATGTAATTATTGATAGAGTAGAACAGAGAAATCATAATGGAGCTCAGAGGCAGGAAGGAAATGCCGGGGGGTGGAAGTATGGGGCAGACAGGGCTGCATGGCCCCTCAAGCCAAGATCATGACCAAGCCATGCACGACGAGGAGAGCGCCTCGGCGTCTCGATTCCGAGGAGGCTGCAAACAAGAGGGAATCGTTATCCCGGGATCTTGGGAAAAAAAATGGAGGATGTAAGGAAAGAAATGACATCAATGAGACGGACATTGAAAGGCAAAACCCCAACCTTTGTGGACGAACTCATCCAGAGAGCAGATCACCCGTTCACCCCGGAGGTAATGGCCCGTCCGCTCCCCGACAAATTCAAGCCACCTTAGATGGATATGTTTGACGGGGGCAAAGACCCACTGGACCACCTGGAGGCCTACAAGACACATATGAGTCTCCAGGCGGCCCCCGATGAGATAATGTGCCGGGCGTTTCCAACAACAATTAAGGGGCTAGCCAGAGTCTGGTTTGGCCGATTGAAACCCGGAAGCATCTCTAGCTTCACAGAGTTAAGCCGACAATTTGTGGGTTACTTCATCGATAGCCAGCGACACCTTAAACCCGCAACCTACTTCCTGAACATCAAACAGAGCAGGGGGGAGTCGCTGCGGGACTACATGACACGGTTTAACAAAGAAGCCCTGTAGGTTGACAACGCGGACGAAAGAATGATCGTAGCGGCCCTAATGGCGGGTTTAGTACAGTCAAAACTTTTGTTCTCTCTGTCCAAAAACCCCCCGACTCGAATGACCAACCTCATGATAAAAGCGCAACAACACATGAACGCCGAAAAAACCCTCAGTGCTAGACAGGAGCGGGATGCCGAGTCCAACCCTCAGCACGACAGGGGGAAGAGGGAACCACAACGGGGGCCCCGAGAGAAAAAAGGGGCCTAAGCTAGGGACAGAGGCACCATCCGAGGAACAGGTCCGTGAGCTCATCTCCCCTCAAGTAGATTCCAGAACTATACACCTCTCAATGCGGTCGTAGAACAAGTATTCATGCACATCAGAGATGATCCGAGCATCAAATGGCCCGAGAAGATCTATGCCCCGCCTTAAAAAAGGAATCGCAACAAGTACTGTCGATTCCACTGAGATCATGGACATGACACCAACGATTGCTTCGACCTAAAAGAACAAATCGAGGCTCTGATCCAGAGAGGCCGTCTGCAGAGGTTCGTCGCTGAGAGGCGGCAGTCCTGACAAGGGAGCGTCAGCCAAAGCCTCCCGGCTCAGGAAGAACCAAGACCCGGTGGACCTATAGGAGAAATAAGAGTGATATCTGGGGGCTTTGCGGGAGGAGGCGAATCCAGTTTAGGCAGAAAATCGTATTTAAGGCAGATCTGTGCAGGAAAAGACCTGCAGCTTATGGCGACAGAAAAGCCCAGGAAGCAGCACAAGTCCGGATGCCCGCCAATCACTTTTTCGGCGGAGGACGCCTGAGGGGTAAGTCAACCCCATGACGACCGTTTGGTAGTGACACTGGTCGTTTCAAATTACCTCATGCATTGTATCCTCATCGATAATGGGAGCTCGGCTGATATCCTCTACCTTTAGCCTTTGACCAGATGGGAATCGGACGAGACAAATTCAAACCCGTCCAGACACCCTTGGTAGGATTTACCGGTGACCGGTTATTATCGCTAGGAACGATCTGCCTACCCATCACTGTCGGCACGGGAGAATACCAGACAACCTGGGTAATAGACTTCCTTGTTGTAGATTGCCCGTCTGCGTACAACGCGATAATCGGGAGGCCTGGATTAAACCGATTCAAAGCAATCACGTCAACATACCACCTGCTAATGCACATCCCGACGGAGAAAGGGATCGGGGAGGTCAGGGGTGACCAGGTGATAGCCAGAGAGTGTTATATGGCGTCGCTCAAAGGGGAGTCGTCGAGCTCTAAGGAGAACATGTCAATTAAAGGCCCAGAGATCCGGGGTAAGAAGACTCGGATGGTGGCAGAACCCGAGGGAGACTCGGAGGACATCATCCTCGATGTCAACATGCCAGACCAAACCACCAGGGTAGGGGCCGACCTGCTAAATGAGTGCAGAGCACGGTTGAGAGATTTCCTTTTCAAAAACCAAGATGTGTTCGCCTGGATTTCCTTTTCAACCCCGAAAAGATAAAGGCTATCATCAACATGCAAGCACCTAGAAACACGAAAGAGGTACAGTGCCTAACCAGAAGGATCGCAGCCCTCAGTCGGTTCATCTCCCGTTCTACTGATAAATGCTCCACTTTCTTCCGCCTGTTAAAGAAGGCCTTCCGTTGGGACGAAGAGTGCGACAAAGCGTTCGGCGAACTCAAGGTTTGCCTCGCACACCTGCCAACGATTAACCAGCCAAAGCAGGAGGAAGTACTGTATTTGCACCTATCGGTGTCGGAAATAGCCTTGAGTTCAGCATTAGTCAAGGAAGAAGCCGGGGTGTAGGCCCCTGTCTACTACACCAGTAGAGCACTGAGAGGGGCAGAAGAAAGGTACCCAAGGGCTGAAAAGATGGCTTTGGCTCTGGTAGTATCGGCTCAACGGTTGAGACCATATTTCCAAGCCCATACTATCCGGGTCCTGACAGATCAACCACTCAAGGCAATATTGCACAGGCTCGAGACTTCAAGAAGATTAGTGAAGTGGTCGGTAGAAATAAGCAAATTTGATATCGAGTATCACCCTCGCGGAGTCGTCAAGGGCCAAGCCATCGCCGACTTCATCGCCGTATACACCTACGACTTGATAGTGGAGCTTGGGAATCAAGACAAGCAGGCACTAGAGATCGACCCAAAAGGATGGGTCGTGAATGTAGATGGGTCCTCTACTAGGGCCGTCGCAGGAGGGGTCGTCCTGATTACTCCAGAAAAAGATAGGTTCAAGTACGCCATAAGGTTCGGGTTCAAGGCAACCAATAATGAAGCCGAATACGAGTCAATAATAATAGGGTTGCGCATCGCCCGAGAGCTCGGGGCAAAAAATATACAACTCAGGAACGACTCTAAGCTAGTGGTCGGGCAGGTCCAAGGGAAATATGGTGCGAAGGACGATCGAATAAGGCGATATCTCACTATGGTAGAAAAGGAAAAGTCCCATTTCAGGCATTTCAACATACAATAAGTCCCTCAAACAGAGAACGAAGAAGCCGACAGGCTGGCAAGGTTCGCATCGTCCGATGCTAAAAACATGCCCCCAGGAGTGACGATGGAGCACCTTCCACAACCGAGTATCGAGGCAAGGGAGGACAAAAAAATCAACATGATCAACCCCGAGTCTGGATGGGCTGCTAGAATCCTGAGATATCTAAGAGATGGCCAGCTACCAGAAGAAAGGGACGAAGCCAAGAAGATCAGAACATGAGCTAGTCGGTACTCTTTGCTGGATGACGTCCTATACAAATGAGGTTTTACCCTCCCTCTGCTTAGGTGTTTATCCGAAGGAGAAGCTGACTATGTGCTCCGAGAAATTCATGAAAGAATATGTGGTAACCATTCTGGGGGCAGATCCATGGCCCACAAAGCAATAAGAGCTAGGTACTACTGGCCCTCAATGCAGAAAGACATTGCCCTCCTTGCCTAGAGATGCGACAGGTGCCAATAGTTCACCAACATCCTGAGGAAGCCGACGGAAGAGCTGACACCGATGATAGAACCATGGCCCTTTGCGCAGTGGGGGATTGACATAGTTGGGCCACTCCTCAGGGGAAGGAGGCACATGAGATTCTTGGTGGTGGTTGTCGACTACTTCACTAAGTGGGTAGAAGCCGAGGCCCTGGCTAAAATCACCGAGAGAAATATCCGAGACTTCACGTGGAGGTCCATCATCTGCCAGTTCGGCATTCCCCAAGTCATAATTGTCGACAACGGAAAACAATTCAACAATGCCCGGTACCAAGAATTTTGCACAGGACTCGGTATCAAGAACCACTACTCATCACCGGCCTACCCTTAAGCCAACGGCCAGGTAGAAGTCACCAACAAGACTTTGATCAACATGATAAAGAAAAGGCTAGAAGGCTCCAAAGGCCTTTGGCCTGAAGAACTCCCTAGCGCCCTCTGGGCTTACCGCACCACCACAAGAGCCCCCACCGGGGAGACTCCTTTATCATTGGCCTTCGGGACAGAGGCTGTAATACCTGTGGAAATCGGGATAGCCTCACACAGAACGACAAATTTTGACCCAAGCCGCAATGAAAGAGGGCTGAGAGGCAACCTCGACCTGCTCGAGGAAAAAAGAGATGAAGTTGCTTTAAGAATGACAGCTTATAAGCAAAAAATGACCAAGTACTACAACTCCCGAGTAAATACGAGGAGGTTCGCTATCAGGAACCTGGTTCTCAGGAAAGTAACGCAAGCAACGTAAGACCCAGCCGAGGGAAAATTGAGGCCAAACTGGGAAGGACCGTACAGGGTAACACAGTGTAACAAACTCGGGACTTACCACCTCGAAAACTTGAAGGGGGAATCCCTACCACGGCCATGGAATGTAGAACATCTAAGAAAGTATTATCAATGAAGTTGGTACAATATTGATTATTAACGTGCTTTGAATTGTGCAGAATTAACTACGGCTATGAACCTTGGGTCGCAAGAACAACTCAATCAAGGCACTACCTGCGACCTTGAGCCTAAAAGACTGAATCACACAGACAACTTTCGGGTCAAGAATGGCCCCAGGTCACAAGGATGACCCAAAAGCCATGAGGATGGCACAACCCAAAAGCCATGAGGATGGCACGACCCAAAAGCCACGAGGATGGCACAACCCAAAAGCCATGAGGATGGCACGACCCAAAAGCCACGAGGATGGCACGACGCATAACCTTGGGCTAATAGGATAGCCAGAGTCACGATAACAGAGATAGCCCCGACACCAAGAGCATTACCCGACAAGGTAGACTAAGGGGCCCATCGAGACAAGCCAACTACCATCACCCCGCGACCGTCAACCACAAAGTAAGTACTACCATAACCCTACTCACGCTTCTAAAGCCTAAATAGGCAACTAAGAATCCTCGACAATCACGACTGAAAAAGCTTAAGCCCCGAGAGGCACCGATGAAAATTGCTTATAAGTAAAAATGTCATGGCACAAGGAGCACAAAACGTTATGCTTAAAAAAGGGAAAGAAAATTAGGAACGATACAATTAACGAAATCTTTTTTCATTCCTTTGTGCAAACGAAGAACATGTACATAAAATATCAAAAAAAGGGGGGAGCCTAAGGTTGGCCCTCGGGGAAGACCTCCCCCATTTCAACATCAGCACCATCGGGCACCGCAGTGAGCGTTTATGCTGTCTCCCCAACCATTTCTCCCTCCTCTCCAACAGGTTCAGTCCCCCGGGGTTTGAGAGATGAGAAGTCTATGATCGGGAACTGCTCTGACACAAGCTCCTTGAACTCCTCTCACCCCTCCCAGAAGTAATCAGCCTTAACAACATCGAAAGCATCCGTGGCCAAGTATTCGGCCTCAGCCTCCCAGGAAGCTTCCTCCCGCATTTTCCACCTTACCTTCTCCTGCTCTGTCTCAAGCTCGACCCGTACCCGTGCCAAGATCTCCTCCTCGACCTTCCTCGCGATCTCAACGGCCTCCTTGAGCTCAGACTCCACCTGGGCTCGTCGGTTCTTCTCAGCCACGAGGTCATTCCTGATACGACTAATCTTTGCCTCTGAGTCACGCAAGTGAGCAACCATGCTTTCAACATGGGCCTCCCTCTCGGATGCCCTCCTGGCCAAGTCCAAGCGATCCTCCTCGGATAGCTACAGCCTCTTCTCGAGGCCTACTATCCTCGACTTAGCCTCTTCCTTGAAGGCCAGATAATCATTATGGATTTTGGCCAGGCGATCGAGGTTATTGTCCCAAACTTGCTCGCAATATTTATACCTCTCGATAGAGGTAGCCATCAGAGCCACGGTCTGCAAAGGAAAATGTATATATAGTTAGTATATAAAGAAACATGCACGCAGAAGAAAGAAAGAACGACAAGACCACTCACCTTGGCCATATAGTGCATCATATCCCGATGCACGCCAACCGAAGAAAGACGTTTCTTTAAGTACTCGATGTCAGTAAAAGGGACGTCCTCTAAGAGATGTGCACCCCGGGCCGATCCTCAATAACAAGGAATAGGGCCCAAGGAGGGAGTCATCCACGGTCGGGTCGAGGGCCGAAGCGTTCGAAGCAGAAGAAGATGAAGCCACGGCAGCAGTCATGGGAGCCCCAAGAATGGGAGACTGGGCAACTGGTACAGTAGACGCTGGGCCTTCCGCAGAAGGGGCGTTGGAAGTAGCCGAGGGAGTAGTCGACTGAGGACCCTTGACACCCTCCAGATCAACGACCAGGATGGCAACGGAGGAAGTGGCAACGGTCGGAGGGACGGGGGTAGCCTTAGGGACACGGGGTGCATAAGGTCCCCCAGAGGCAGCAAGTTGTTTCCTCTTCTTGGAGGCCAAAGACGGACCCACTAGCACGGCACTTGGCTACCCCGCCCTCTTCGTGCCCGGGGCTGCTTCTCGGATCTCCCTCATCCTCGCAAGGAAATTTCTATCGGTCCTCATTGTTGAACACAATGCCAAACAAATGACCCAGGATCAAAATCAGCTCCGGAACAGAACTACAGCAGAAGTCAGCAAGAAAATTTATACCCGGATTAGGACCAAATCTGCATTGAAACAACCGGTCGGGGGTAAC
Organism: Platanus orientalis; assembly: GCA_025762735.1. Classification (NCBI taxonomy): domain Eukaryota; kingdom Viridiplantae; phylum Streptophyta; class Magnoliopsida; order Proteales; family Platanaceae; genus Platanus; species Platanus orientalis. Next base: position 454 of record JAOXJP010188904.1, on the reverse strand, counting down.
AAGATTAGAGTAGGCGTGAACCAGGTACTTCACCATTGTCTTGATATGCTCCTCCTCCTCGGGTGAGACCTCACCGGCCTCGATAGCTGAAAAAGGAAAAAAAAAAAAGAGAGGCATTTAAAGGGATGAGCGATTATTCAAAGACCGAGCAAAAGAATAAAAATACACGAGCAGCGACGAGTATAAGCGACTTACCCATCGAGTTGATAACTGATGCCCAGCCCCAATTGAACTTCACTGCTAGTACTTCACCTGGGGGCTATTCCCAGCCCTCACCCGAAATAAAGAAATATCAGGTCTTCCACCCACTGTTGGAACTTAGAAGCCCCATTACCAGGGTCAGCGGTGGGTCTGGGCCAGCGAAGAAGAAACACCCCGGTTCTTGTTCCTTGACAACATAACAACGAAAGAATTCGCTAAGAGTAAGATGGTGCCGGCCCTCGAAGGCTAGCTC